>RJWT010039593.1:0-12641 GCA_004365215.1 Cuniculus paca | reverse complement strand
CCCTGGGAGCAGCGAGGAAGCCATGGGTGCCTTAGCCCTGGGTTCTGGTTCTGAGGCTGGACAGGCAGGGTGTGCGCCCATGGTCACCATACTTAGTCCTGTGACATGGGGCGGTCACCTAATTTCTCTATGCCCTGGCTAACCCCCTCTGAAAAATGCACTCTATGATTAGAACCTCCGTGACCCCCCCCCATTGTCTGATGCCACAATAGAGGAGGGGGCTTGGCCTGGCGCTGGGGGTGACCCGCCAGCCGGCAGGCAGGCTTTCCAGGGGAGGACACCTGGCCCTCCAAGTTACACGTGGCCTCGGTCTGAGTGGAGAAGGGGTCTGGGAGAGCGTCCGGGGATGGGGTGGCGGGGTGAAGGGGCTGTCTCATCGCCCCGCCCTGCCGCCTTTCAGGAGCGGGCTTGACTGCCCCCTGGTGGCCATGGAATGCGACCTGAAGGCCACCACCAAGCCAGGCCCCTCTTTCTCTGTGCTGCGGATCTGTCTCCCGCAAGCCCGCCTTTCGCCTGTTCGCCAGAAGGTCGTCTACCCTAAGGACCCTTGGGTTCCGGATTCAGGGTTTGCTGCAGCTCCTGGGGCCGAGTTGCCCTTCTTGGTTCGAAGCCAAAGCCGCCAGCCTCCTTCCCCTTCTTACACTGTATCCCTGGCTCCTGCCCCGACCCTAGCCACTCAGGATCCTGCGAGTAGGTGTAAATATAGTTTAATCCCAACTTTTTTTTTTTTTTAAACAAATGGTAACATACACTTTGCCTTATTTCCACCTACATAATGTATCTTGTAGAAGCGTCTATATCCATTCGTGGATTACCATGTACTCATCGGACAACTCAAAGTTACATAACAATCTGTGAGAACTTCATTCCAGTATTCCATGAAATTTTTCATCGTGGGTGTTTTGTTGTGTTTTGTTTTTGCACCAAGAATTGAACTCAGGACCTCGCACTTGGCAGGCAGGTGCTGTGCCACTGAGCTACACCCCTGGCTCTCCATGAAATTTTTAATCAGATCTGTAGCGCAGTGATTCCCGGTTTTAGACACGTCTTCACGCACACAGGAATGTTGGAATTGCACACCGAGGGGAAGTTGGACTGGGTTTGGGACTGTCAGTATGGAGTCTTTTTTTTTTTTTTTTTTTTCGGCACCAGGGATTGAACTCACGACCTTGCACATGCCAGGCAGGGGCTTAGCCCGCTGAGCTAGATCCCTGGCCCAGGACTGTCTGTATGGATACTGGGGAAAATTTCATTGTACTTCTATATGTTACATACTTATGTTAAAAGAAATGAAATACACTTTTATAAGAACCGGGTGCCATAGCAAACACCTGTAATCCCAGCCATTTGGGAGGCTGAGGTAGGAGAATCAAAAATTTGAGTCCCACTTGGATAATTTAGAAGACCCTATCTCAAAAAGTTTGCAAATGTAGCTCAATGCAAAACCCTAGGTTCAGCCTGTCATGGTGGTACACACCTGTAATCCCAGCATTCAGGAGGCTGAAGCAGGAGGATCCTTGTGAGTTCGAGACCACCCTGGGCTACAAAGTGAGCTCAAGGCCAGCCTGAACTGCATAGTGAGATCTTGTCTCAAAAAGACAAATAATAGTAATAATACTAATAATCCCAAGCCTCCATTGTATCCTAGGAAAGTGCGCAAAATTAGCCATTGTGAATTTACAGTCCTCAACAAAAAACAGTGAGTTTAGGGCCAGGGGTTTAGCTGCAGGCACAAGCACCTACCTAACAAGCGTGAGGTCATGAGTTCAACCCCCGACCCCCCAAAAAAACAATGAGTTCAGAGTACAGGAAAACATGTAAAGTTTTCAGAGCCACTCGTTTTTTCCTTTTTGGACCCAACTGCAATTTAGTAAAACTGGGCTTATGCCAGGTGTGGTGGTGCCCACCTGTAACTTCAGCATTTGGGAGGCTGAGGCAGGAGGATTACCTTAAGTTCAAGGCCTGTCTCACTACATAGTGAGACCCTGTCTCAAATCAGGGACGGGGGAGACAGGTGGCCACACAGTGGCATACACTCTGTACCAACTCCAGCATTTTTAAGCAGAAAGATCCAAAGCTCTAGCCCAGTCAGTCTAGGCAATTTAGTGACTTAGGGAAACCTTGTCTCAAAATTTTAAAAAGGCTGGGACTATACATCTCAGTGCAAAAGCCCTGGGTTCTATCCCCAGTGCAAAAAATACTGAAACACTGAGCAAGTCTACATAGGAGAAAGGAAAAGAAGAATTCCTAAACTAAAATGCCTTGTGAACATGCATGCCCAAGAATTAAATCTACAACAAAACTGAATCTAACATCATGGCTGTTTATTGGGGTGGTAATGCTGAGAATTAAATGCTGGGCGTCCTGCATGCTAGGCAAGCACTCCAACCCTGAGCTACATTCCCAGTCTCCATATTAAAAGAAAAATGTTGTCATGACCAGAATTCATTCTGGGTAAGATTGACTCAAGGTACAGAGGGTGTAGCTCAGCAGTAAAGCACTCGCCTGGCATGAGTGTCAGGCTTGATCCCAGCAAAAAAAGATTGGCTCAATATAGGAAATATTTTTAAGTAGCTCATAATATTGAAAGATTAACAAAATCCTTATGATTATTTCAGTAGATATGAAAATATTTTATAAAATCCAACACTTATTTAGAGTGTAAAAAAATTATTTTGGGGCTGGAGATATATCTCAGCAGCATAAACGCCTGTCTGGCAAGTGCAAAGTCCTGAGTTCTATCCCCACTACAAAAAATAATTATTTATGTTGTTCTTTTTGAAGTTTTGTTTGCTTGTTTGTTTAGTTGGTTTTGGTTTTTGTTTTGTTTTGTTGTCTTTTTGAGACAGGGTTTTGCTACACAGTTCAAGCTGGCCTTGGTAGCCCAGGTTGGTCTCAAACTTGCAACAATCCTTCAGCCTCCTGAGTGCTGGAATTACAAGAGTGCGCTACTACTCCTGGCTTGGTTTGGTTTTTAAAACAGGGTTTTGCTATGCAGTTCAGGCTGGCCTTGAGCTCACTAGGTAACTTACATTGGCCTTGAACTCAAGGCGATTATCCTGCTTCAGCCTCCCAAGTGCTGGTATCACAGGTGTGCACCACTTATAATCTAAGACATAAGTTGTCTTACTTACTTTTCTCATTGCTGAGAAAAATATTCAACTCCCAATGTTAAAGAAAGAAAGGTTTATTGTAGCTCACAGTTTGTAGAGGTTTCAGTCCGTAGTTGGCTGGCTCCAAGGCAGGGTGGCATGGCAGAGGGACATCACAGAGGAGAAACAGTTCATGGCAAAGCAGGGCAGGCAGAAGAAAGCAAGCAGCAAGTGACAAACAGCAACAACAGCAGCCCTTTTTCTGTTCCTTATATTTCTATCCAAGCTACCTACCCAACACTCACATCCAGGGTAGGGTACCCTTCATCGTAGCATCATACCATGAATCAATTGCAGTCTCACATCCTGAATCCCAGTATCATTTACTCTAGATCCAGCCACCTCTGAAAATCTCCACCTATGGCCGCCTTGAGGATTTGGAGGGACATCTAGATATAGGCTACAAAACCGGGTGAAAAATAAATAAATAAAAGCTGGGCCAGGGATTTAGCTCAGCAGCTCAAACACTTGCCTGGTAAGTGCAAGGTCATGAGTTTGATCCCTGGTACCAAACCCCCCTCAAAAAACTTTTTATTTTTTAGGGTTTTTTTTTTGTTGTTGTTGTTTGGGTCTTTTTGGTACTGGGGATTGAACTTACAACCTCATGCTTGCCAGGCAGGCACTTACACCGTTGAGCTAAATCCCCAGCCCCAAAAATGGTTTTTTATCATTTCTTTTTTTTTTTTTTTTTTGCGGCACTGGGGATTGAACTTGTGACCTTGCGCTTGCCAGGCAGGTGCTTAGGCCACTGAGTTAGATCCCCGGTCCAAAAATGGTTTTTTTTTAGTACTCAGATTGAACCAACGGCCTCCTGAAAGCTGGGGAATACAGGTGTGTACCACCATGCCCACCATCTTTCATTTCTTTATTGTCCTATAAAATTCTATAAATTCTATACAAGTATAAAATAATGGATTTTAAAAAATTTTTTGAAGTACTGGAAATGAAAAAATAATTTTTTTTAAATCACTTTTTTGGGCCAGGGATGTCAGTGGCACAGTGCCTGCCTGGCAAGCACAGGTCCTGAGTTCAATTCCTGGTACCAAAAAAAAAAAATCACTTTTTATTACAATTCTTAACTTTCCCCACTTCAAATATAGTTGTATATTTCTTCTAGCCCTTCTATCTAGCTTCAAGCTTTGAGAATATTTCTCAAACAGTTCCAGTGAAGAGCTTGTAGTGTAAGCACACACAGATTGTCCATCAGGAACTTGTACCACATTCACAAACCTGTGGTTTCCACTATCCTGGTCCACTTCTGCATGTCCTCGGTTTGAGAAATTGCCTTGGAGAACAGAGATTTCACCCCTGTTCCTCTCCCACAGTGATTTGCACACTGACCTCAGAAAGTTTGGGATAGGAGTAGTCTCCCTAGCAGCTGAAGAGCTCGGCTCCTGGGGACGGTGTGTTCCGGGAATGCCCAACCTATGTCAGGCGTCTGAGACAGCGCAGCCTTCAAGGGCAGAGACTCTCAAGGCAGGCACGCCCTGTCCCTCCCTGCAGAGGAGAGAACAAGCTCGGACAGATGACCCAGACTGCTTCGCTGTGCGGTGAGGCACACGAGCTTCAGAAGACAAGCTGAGGAGTTCAAGGTCACAGGACAACTCCGAGTCACAAGTCACAGCCGGTGTCAGGGGCCGAGGATAGAGCTCAGCGCTAGAGCACTTGTCTAGCAAGCATGTGGCCCTGGGTTCCATTCCCAAGCACTGAAAGTATTAATATTAATGATGATGATGATGATGATGATGATGATGATAACAAGGTGCCTTGTTTCAAAGGCTGCCTTTCAGACTCAGTCGAGAAATGGAGAGGCAACATACACAGGAAGCCAGTGACCCAGCCCTCATCTCAAAAACCTTTGCACTCGAAGCTCCCGAGATCAGGACAACAGAACTGGATGGCCAGTTACCTAAGTAACTGATGATGATGGTAACTCCTTCCTTCATGCCAGGCCAGCCGTTTCCTCCTCCCCTCCAGTTCCAGAACCAGTTCAGGACATCCTCCCCAGGTCTCCCCTCCTCATCGCCTCTCAACTGACTGCAACGTCACACTGAAAAAGACAACTGTGTGCATCACTTCTGCTCCCACTCCGCTTACAGGGGAGAGAATACCTGACGGCCTGCATGCTAGCAAAGCACCCTACCACTGAATCAACCCAGTTGTGCTTGTGGCAACATTTTAAAAATTAACAAGTCATGCAGAAACACCAGCAACTTCTATCATGATCAAATTCATTACATACTATCCAACGCTCCACATTTCTATTTCCCCACTTATAGTCTTTGTCAAGATGTAACAATGAGCCAGGCATGGCACACGCCTGTAAACCCAGCACTCGGGAGGCTGAGGCAAGAGGATTGCTGTGAGTTCTAGGCAAGCCTAGGCTAAAAAGTGAATTCAACGCCAGTCTGAACTGCATAATGAAACCCTGCCTCAAAAAGACAAGAGAGAAACTGGGCCTGGTGGGGCAACCTGTAATCCCAGCACTTGGGAAACTGAGACAGGAGGATCGTTGTGAGTTCGAGACCAGCCTGGTCTACAAAGTGAGCTCAAGGCCAGTCTGAATGGCATAGTGAGACCCTGTCTCAAAAAGACAAGGGCTGGGAATTTAGCTTAGTGGCCTAAGCACCTGCCTGGCAAGCACAAGGTTGTGAGTTCGATCCCCGGTGCCAGAAAAAAAAAATTGGCAAGAGAGAGAGACAGGTTGTAAAATTGACAAGAACTCTTTCATTATATATAAAAAATAGAAGCTTGGTACAATGATGTGCACTTGTAATCCCAGCTACTAGGGAGGCTGAGGCAAGAGGATTGCAAGCAAGGTCAGCCTGGACAACTTAGGGAAACCCTGTCTCAAGGCAAAACATAAAAAGAACAGGGCGTGGTGGTGCACACCTGTAATTTTAGCACTCGGAAGGCTGAGGCATGAGGACTGCTGGGAGTTCGAGCCCAACCTGGGCTACATAGTGAGTTCAAGGCCAGCCTGAACTGCATACCACAAACCTGTCTCAAAGAAAATCAGAAAAGATTTTTTAATTAAAAAAGAAAAAAAAAGATATAGACCAATGTGAAGGCCCTGGGTTCAAATCCCAGTATGAACAAAGAGAAAAGAGAAAGACAGAAGAGGAAAGGTGACTATACTGAACATATATGACCCATATAAATTTATGTCTTTTTTTTTTCTTTTGTGGTACTGGGGATTGAATTCAGGGCCTTGTGCATGCTAGACGACTGCTCTGTCACTGAGCTACACCTCTTGTCCTTTATGCCTTCTTTGACTTTTTTGTTTGTGTGTTTGTTTTTTGAGACGGGGTCTTGCTGTGTAGTTCAGGCTGCCCCTGAACTCGCTATATAGTCCGGGCTGGCCTCAAATTTGCAGCATTCCTCCTGCCTCAGCCTCCCAAGTGTTGGGATTACAGGCGTGCACCACCACACCTGGCTTTGTCTTCTTTGACTTTTAATAAGTACTTATGCACAAATGTAGAATCCTGGGCCTATGATGTATTTATTTACTCCCTTCTAAATTATTGAAGCCATCTCATTTCAGTAGGTTCCCTTGAATAATTAGCTTGAATAATTCCACTATACAGGGACTTGCAAGTGCTTAAGGAATTTAGCCATATGACAAAGTTTTAACGAGATAATCTTCAATTTTGAAGGAGTCATTGGAAGAATATGGACATAAAGAAAAAGTTCGTCTGAAAGTAAAACACAAAATAATATGAGCCGAACATAGTAACCTAGTCACTGTGATGGTTTGTCAGTTTGCCGCTGAGTAGGAAATGACCAGTCCAACATCAGGAAGTCCCCCTGTCAGGCTCAAATTCACTCATGTAAAAAAAAAAACTGCTCCAAAAAACCCCAAAAAAACCCCAAAACCAAAAAAAAACACAACTGCTCCACCAAAAGAAAACAAAACAAAACAAATAAAGAAAAAAACTTCATTGTGAAAGTAACAGTAATAATAAATAATAAATAAAGCAAAATTGGGGGCCGGGGATATAGTTCAGTGGCACGGTGTCTGCCTGGCAAGCGTGAAGTCATGAGTTCAATTCCTGGTACTAGAAAATAAATAAATAAATAAATAAATAAATAAATAAATAAAGCAAAATAATGTCAGAGCTCCGTGTGGTGAAGCAGGCCCCTGCCGTTGCCCGGCTGTCCCCAAAGGGATGCAGTAGTCCTACCTAGGCTGTGTGCCAGCTTGCAGGGCCCCCGGAAAGCACCCTGGAGGGCGGGTGACCCTCGCGGGGAGCTGCCCGTGCTGCCGGTGGCTGCAGATGTGCAGAGGGAGGGGCCCAAGGCTGCCCGTGCCCAGCCCGCCCTGGCGAGTGGCACGGGCCGGGTGACGGGATAGTGGACTAGTCTGGGCAGGGCGCTGGAGCCGGTCTGCCTGGGATAGCTGGGTACCCTTGGGCAAGTGACATCTCTGTACCTGAGTTTCTTTACCTGACAGCCACACCTGGGTCGCAACACGCTCACACAGATCTAACGCGTGAGTACGCACGCATGGGCGGTGTCTGGTATTGCAGCAGTTACTTGACTGTCAGGCTGAGGGGTGGAGCTGCCACCACGCCCTTCTTTGTTGCCCAGGTTGGTCTCCAACTCCTGACTCAGGTGACCCCACCCCACGTGGCCCGCAGAGCTGTCTTACCGAGATTTCCCTCAGTATCACACAACAATTCAGGGGTGGGCTGTGGGTGTGGCTTAGCGGTCGCGTGCTTGCCTGGCACCACTGGGGGCACAGGGGAGGTGGCGGGAGCCATGTAAGTGGTGAAACGCAGGGATGGCTGGGTTGGCTGCTGTGGTTTGACCCCCAGGTCCCCCTATGTCAGAGGCCGATTCCCCGCATGGCCCTGTCAGGAGGTGCTGGAACCTTCAGGAGGGGGGCTTGGTAGGAGTCCCTTGGGCCTTTGGGAGTGAGCCCTTGAAGGGGATGGTGAGGCCCCAGTCCCTTGTTCTTTCTGTGTTGATTCCTGGCTGATGAGTGGTGCTGTTCCCCTACATACCCCTGCCATGTTGTATCTCCTGCACCAGCTCCAGAGCGACACAGCCAATCCACCACGGACTGCGGCCTCCAAAACTGTGAGCCAAAATAAACCTTTCCTCTTTATAAGATAATTGTCTCTGGGAGTTCACTACAGTAACAGAAAGCTAACACACAATACAGGATGTGATGCCGAGTAAGCCGTCACTTCAGGCAGTGGGCTCACCACAGAGGATCCCTTGAAAGACCAGGGAATGCTCATCAGAGCTGTCTCCCCGCAGGGCAAGAATGCCCACGCTCTCACCCGCCAACGCCATCGCTCTCGGGCTGAGAGCTGCTCTGGGGATTTCTACTCAGCGCCTGGCTCATCCTGCCTTCCCCATGCTTGATGAGAGCAAAACCTGAGGTCAGAGAGGCACAGGTCTGCGCCCTTCAAGGAGAAGGCTCCACCAAGTCTGCGTGACCGTGAGGGTGTGCCAGGGACACACGGCTGGGCCACCCACATGTCTGCCACAGCTCATGCCAGCTTTGTAACACACCAGCTGGGAAGCCCCGCCTGGGGGAGCCACAGTTGGATGTGCGTGACTTTTGCTTATCCAAACAATACAACGACAAACAGCCTTACGTAGCCATCGTTGTGCGCACCTGCCTGGGTGTCTGCAGGACGAATTCCTAGAAGTGCTGTTGCTGGCCAAGGGTACACAGATGTGTCATCTTGATGGATGCATCAAGTCCGGCGTCCTGCGAAGCTGCTTGTCTCTTGCGTGCTTGCCAACATCAGTGTTAACACTCTTTGATCTCTGTCAATCTGGTAGATGAAAAAATAGCACTCGTACTTTAAAATTTCGTTTTTAAAATTCTAATCAAGGTTGGCATCTTCTCATGTGTTTGAAAGCCATCTGTCCTCCTAATAAGTTAATGAAGCCACACAGTAACCAATGAAAGCTGCGGATGGTGCACACAGAACGCCAGGCACCCTGGGCCTCCTGGAGGAGGGGAGGGCGCGCTGCACGCTCTCACCAAAAATAAAAGTGCATCTGGCCGTGCTGCTAAATGTAAGCAGCATTTATAGGAAGTACAAGGGACCGAGGGATACAATGATCGATAGCTGGGAAGACAGCCCCCAAAATGCAGACTCTGGAAATCACCTCGGGACAAGTGGCCCCCCTTCCGCCATTTCTTCAACAAGTGAAACGGAATCGAGAGATGGGAGGGAAGTGGATTAAGAGGTGTGAGCACAGGGTGAAGCGCTGGACTTCCACACCCAGGAAGATGGAGATGTGCGTTTCCCTCTTTCTCTGCCGAGCCAAACTCACAGGAGCATCACGAAGCTGAAACGTGGAAGAAAGCAGCTGGCTGGGGACTTCAGCATAACAGCCTGAGCCCAACTTTTGGCTGAATTGCGTCCCCCACTCCAATTCATGTGTGGGGTCCTAAGCTCAGGATGTGACTTATTTGGAGATAGAACCTTTAAAAGAGGTGACTTGACAGGTGTGGTGACATACACCTATAATCTCAGCTCTCTGGGAGACCAAGACAGGAGGTTTCACTAGTTCAAGCCTAATCTAGGAGACTTAGTGATTTAGACAGACCCTATCTCAAATTAAAAAAAAAAAAAAGAGTTGAGGATGTAGCTCAGTGAGAAGGTTCAGGGTTCAATCCCCAGCACACACACACACACACACACACACACACACACACACACAAAATAAATACAATACAATTTTAAAAAGTGGTGACTACATTCAAATGAGAGCCAGGTGTGGTGGTGCATGCCTGCACTCACCACTCAGGAAGCTGAGACAGGAGGGTCGCTGTGAGTTCAAGGCCAGCATGAACTACATAACGAAATCTAGTCTCAAAAACAAAACAAAAGACCAAAGATTTAGCTCAGTGGCCTAAGCGCCTGCCTGGCAAGTGCAAGGTCATGAGTTCAATCCCCGCTGCCACAATAAAATAAAATAAAATAAAATAAAATAATTCAAATTAGGCCAATGAGGAGGACTCCAGTGTCAGAGAAAAGGAGACTTGGGTTCAAAAAGAGACCAGGAAAAAAAAAAAGAGAGAGAGCGAGAGACCAGGAATGCTCACATACACGAGAAAGACCATGTAAGGACATGGCAAGAAGTCAGCCATCAGCAAGCCAAGGAGAGAGGCCTCAGAAAAAAACAAGCCTGATGACTCTTGCTCTCAGACTTCTACTATGACTGACTAAATAAATTCCTGGAGACTTCCATTATGTTAACTAATCCAGCTGCGACAGCCTGGGGCAAAGCTGACCGGGGTGCAGAGCCCCAGCGACCCCAGACTCATGGAAGATAGAAGTAAATGCTTCAAGTTGTAAGTCACTGAGTTTGGGTGTTGTTCATCACACAGAGTTTATTTTTTGCAGTGCTGGGGGTGGAACCCACAATATCCCTTGTGCTAGGCGAGTGCTGTACCGCTGAGCTACCCTCGGCCCTACACAGCATCACTGTAAGTGGACTTGGCCCACATGACACCAAAGTTGCCCGGCATCACTTCGAGTTTTCTTCATTGCCCACAACATGGTTCCTTAGTTATCTGTTCATCTGAATGAGTCGCACCGGGCTATGATGTAGCTCAGGGGTACAGTGCACACCTGGCACATGCGAGGCTCTGGGTTCGATCCCCAGTACCATGCACACACAAAGTTGTGCTGCACATTTGACATGTTCAGTTGTGCCCACACTTCTATCAAAGCATCAAGGTTAAAACAATGAAGTTCAAACATACCACTCAAAGTTTCTTCTTTTCTTCTCTCTCTCCTTTTTGGCAGCCCCCCTTGCATGCCTGTACTGGGCCTTGAACCCAGGGGTGCTCTACCACTGAGATACAGTCCCAGCTCCTTTTTCATTTTGAAAATAAAATAAATTGCCCAGACTGGCCTCGAACCTGAATCCTCCTGCCTCAGCCTCCCACGTAGCTGGGATTTTGGGTGAATAACATGGTGCCTGGTTACTTGTAAACACTTCTGCACTGTCAACTTCTGACTCTGTGTCCACCAAACAGGCTTTGGGGCTTGGAAAGTAGACCCCCCCTATTTGCTGACTCCCCGAATCTTCTGCATCTCTCAACTCAAGGCAATGATTAATAAATGGATTTCAGGCATGGTAGGGCACATCTGTAATCCCAATGTTTGGGAAGCTGTGGCAGGAGAATCATGAGTTCAAGGCCAGCCTTGGCAACTTGGCCAAACTATCTCAAAAATAAAGAATGTTATTTAGCTGGGCCTGGTGGTGCACGCCTGTAATCCCAGCACTCAGGAGGCTGAGGCAGGAGGATCGTTGCGAGTTTGAGACCAGCTTGGGCTACAAAGTGAGCTCAAGGTCAGTCTGAATGGCATAGTGAAACCCTGTCTCAAAAAAAACAAGGGCCAGGGATTTAGCTCAGTAGCCTTAGTGCCTGCCCGGCAAACATGAGGTCAGGAGTCCAATCCCTGGTGCCTCAAAAAGAATGTAATTTTACACCAGATAAAGATGGCGCCTGGGAGCAAGTAGATTGCTTTCTCAGATATAGTAGATTAATGTTCAAGGCTTCCCATATCTTGTTCCCAAGGTCCCCAGGCCGTTTTTCCTTGCTTTTCTCCAAATTCTCTTCAGCAGAGATAGCCGAGTTTCCAGGGCTCTGTGTGACCTCCCCTCCCCACTTTCCTTGGTCCTTCTCTTCTGTGTCTTCTGCAGTACCCTCACTGGCTCCCTATAGTTCCTCTTTCGTGCCATGGTCTGCACTACCACAGGGCCCTTGCACATGATTTTCTCTCTACCTAGAATGCTGTGTCATTTGATTTACACGGTCATCGTTCACATTTCAGGAAGAAGTTTTTTTTTTTTTTTTGTACCGGGGATTGAACTCACAACCTCATGCTCACCAAGCAGGCATTTGTGTCACATTTCAGGATGTGGAGACTTTCTCAGTGAGACCCTCCGGACTAAATTAGTTCCTCAGTGGGTCAGTCCAAGTACGTCACACCTCCTCTTCTTACACTCACTCGCCCTGTCCTTCATTAGGGCGACTGATTCATGTCTCTTTTCCCATTCCAGATTTTCTGACTGGAATCCATGAGGTCTCATTCATTTTGTCCCCAGAACTGGTACACAGTGGGTGCATATAAACACTTGTTGATTGAATGAATATTATGACTACTCTGCTAAACCCTCCCATTGGCATCTGGGTGTCCTTGGGGGTGTGCCATTCAGATAGGTCCTCAAGGAGGCGTCCTGGGACACCTCCAGCAGCCCCACTTTCAGACCTGCTACAGGCTCCTGCAACCTCGGTTGCCTGGGGCTGCTCCAGCCAAGGCCGCGCGCAGCGGGGTTGCTAGGGCTGGGACAATGCCGGTCAGCGCAGGACTCCTAGAGTGGGCACTGCATGCAGCGGGCTCCCCCTGGGCCCCCCCAGGGCTTCCTCAAGCATGCAGCGCGCGATGTCCTGGAGCCACCTCCTCTGTATGAGACACCGATCTTTGCCAGTAGAGGGCGGTAGAG
>RJWT010039592.1:0-12641 GCA_004365215.1 Cuniculus paca | reverse complement strand
GCTTCGATTTCAGTTACACAATTTGTGTGCTGATTTTCTCTCTCCATCTCTGATTTGTAGAACTCAGCATTCTAAAAAAGACAGATGTTGGCAGCGGGTTTGAGGCTGGTCTATAATAACTGGACTGTGGTTGGGCTGACTCCGTCTGTAAAGAGGGAAGGGGGCTGAAGAGGAGAATTCTTTTCTCCTTCTGACTGAGGGGTGGGTCCTAATGTTCACTACTGCTGATGCAGAACTCAGCTTAAATGATATAGGACGTGAGGGGGCGGCAGCAAGTACAAAACAGTGAAATAAATTACCATATAGATCATGTTCTGGTGGGTAAGATGGAAGTGATGTATGTAATGAATCAAAGCTGGAAGCAGTTCTGGTGCACAGCGATAGTGAGGGAGACAGAATTCTCCTGGCTCGGCCTTAGCGTCTGCGGTTTCGCGTGAGGAATATGTGAGTAAGCAGAAACCACTCACTGTAATGTGACAGGGGAGGACATTTGTGAGGGCACAGGAGACCTTTTGTTATTGTAGTGGGGATCTGTTATTTTGCTACTCCAGCACTCTGACTTCCCTACACGGAGCTTCTCTCATGCTGTACACAGCTGTGCGTGCTCGCTGTAAGGACCTCCTCTTCCCAGCCCAGCCAGCCTCATACAACCCAGGTTGAACCACAGCCCGTTCCTGCCAGGTCTGAACCTAGCATACAGGGATACAGCCCAGGAAAGACTCTATAGCTGATGCATCCTGACAACAGGGTCTCAAAAACCTGCCCATTTGTTTCTTTTCCTGGTTAACCTAGTTCCTCTCTTTCTTTTGACCATGGATGCTGTGGTTCTTTCTGACAGTGCAAAGTATCATATGTGCTTAAAATGCATTTTATTTTCTGTTCGAGTTAGTCAGTGTCCCTTTCTTTAGCTTACAGTGAAGTATTCCAGTTGTCGAATTTTTCCGTCTTTGGCCTCTAAGCCTCTTGATGGTGTATGGTGTCAGCAAGTAGGCAGTTTGCTTAAAGGTTATCTGCGTGAATTTCATCTAGCTAGATTGGAGAAGTCATGGTAAAATAGGAGAGTAAAATTAGTGTCACAGTAAGATTTAGGCTATTTTTCCTAAGAGTGTTCATAAATAAAGAGAAGAGCCAAAGGGGCCTCCTCTGGATGCCACAGGGACCTTTCTGAGGCTAGAAGGAGAGCCCAACTTCCTGACCTGTTTCAGAGTTATCTTTTGTCCCAGTACTGAGAAGTGAGAGTTAGGTCAGAAGACATTGATAGATATATGGTATAGGGCTTGGTATACTGAAGGTATCTAATTAACTGTTGGTCCTGTTTTACTCTATTTTGGAGCTCGCCTTCTTTCTCTCTGTGTCTGTTTGTCTGTCTCCTCTTCTAATGAGGCTGGCGTATTAAACAATGTATTCAAATGAGATCTATTTGCTTCAAGTTTTTTCAACAGGCTGCTTGCTACAGTGAGGATGATGGAGGGTATCTGGATGTAGGTATGTGTATCTTTTGGAAAATTTTTATTAGTTTGAAATACTTCACTGACTGCAAGCATAAGAAAAGTCTTCAAAAACTCAGTGGTTCAAAAATGATGAAACTATAAAGTGTTATATAAATTTCATGGTCCAGGACTGACTAGATAGTAGGTAAAAATTATAACCCATTAACAATTCTTCATTTCATTAACTATGAAACTGCATTTGCTAATGAACAATTGATATCTTACTCTTGTCTTTTGCAGGGCCCAGTGAAGGCACATCACTCTCTTGCATTGCTGTTGTGCCGAGACTCTGCTGCTGCTTAGTATCCATGAGGAGAACGCTGTCACTCTTCCCTCCCTATCCAATGCCCATCCTATGCTGAACTAACGTTTTACCTGGTCCCTGTGCTCTAAGGCAATCCCGAGTCCTTAGTGGCATCTACATCTTCATTCTGGACTCACTTCTTTTTGATGTGCATCCCTCGTCCATCAGTCTGAACTGAGGATGAGAATGTGGCTGTCCAGAGGCCGTGCCATTGTTTGTATTAGTCTCATACTTATGTGCATCGATCCTTTGTACAACTCCTTCATCTTTTTCCAGAATAAAATATAAATTTATTATTAATACATTACTTATAAGTTACTATACATAAATTTATCACATAAAAATTTATGCATGTATTTTTCAAGCAGGAAGATACTTAATATGATGATACTTTCCACTTCACCCTTCCATTCCTGACACATCCAGTGAGTTGCAAACCCAGATCCCTAAGATACATGCTACATTTCCTAGAGAATGTTAAAACAGGTGTTACTGTCCCAATGATTGATGTGTTTTGCTCTCAACCATGATTTGACTGAAATTCTGTACTATAATCAAAAAGGACAATTTTAACTATAATCTTATAAAGAGTAAAGTAAGTGTTGATACACAATTTTTTTTTCATCTTTTGCAGAGAGGTTAATATTAAAAGACTGATCTGTAGGTAGTGGGAAAAGAACTTAAAAGTAAGATTGTTACATTAACAAAAACGTTATATTCTTTAGAATAGAGGAAGATAGAGGAATTGTAGTTGCTGTAATTGACTTCTGTACTCCATAAATTATGTAATTGTATATTTAGGTAAAATTGTTTTTAAAAAACTAAAAACTAGTTGCTAATATTTTGAAATAAATTGCTAATGGTAAATTTTAGCATTTTACTTTTTCCTTTGTTTAATTTAAGACAAACAACTGATTATTGTTAAATACCAGGAAGTATTCTGTAAAAATATTATAAATTCAGTGAAGCAAATGATCCTGGCTGGGAGAATGTTTATTTATTTATTTTTTTCTGAGATGAAAAAAAGTTTTGGCAAATAAAGCTGGTGATTTTGCATTCCAGTATGCTTTTATTTTCCTTCCTTCCTGTATTCATTTAGTCTTGATTCTGAAAATTCTGAATTATTTTTAAAATCAGCTGCCATCTACTCATTCAGTTACAAGTTCTTGCACTTCCTTTAGTGCCCTCCTTTTCCTCTAGTAATTATGAATCAGGTTAATATGACACAGATACTTTTCAGAGTGAAGAGTAGAAAATAGCATACGGTTGTTGTCTGCATCTGACAATCTACTATAATGAAAAGAATAGGGAGATTTTGAAAACTGACAGTGATGAATTCAAATCCTGAATCTGCCATTCGCTTTTTGTACTACTTGCCCCCTCCTAAAGTGCATTAGTTTCCTTAGGTGTAAAATGAAAAAATATCTTGCTACCTTCAAAGTTATTGGAAAAATTAAACAGAAGTAGGGCCACATTTTTCTTCTAATATAGGAACATGAAATCTTTTACTTCATTTGCATGTTAAAGGCACTCTTGCTCTTCTAAGCCACCCAACTGCCACTTTGAAACGATCTCTTCTACCATTGTAGAAACTCTTGGCTATTCAAATGTGGAACATTTTATCCTCTCGCAGAAGGAAAGGCACTATTAATCTAGAGATGGGCCATAAATGCTCCATAGTTCTATAAATTGAACAGTTGACCAATTTATGCACCTTTAAAGATCTCAATATCAAAACCAAGATTTGATGACAGGAATCCAAGCATCACTTTTTCTCAAGCACTTGATCTGTTGTTGAATGCCTATAGCTGATTTTATATAAATATATATATAGTAACTGATTATATAAATTTATATATAAATATATAACTGATTTTATATATATAAATTATATAAATTAGATAGATTGCTAAGCTTGTTAGAAATATTATAGGCAGTCAGACAGGACTGGGACCTCAAGAGGTCAGTGCAGAAGACAACTGTGGCTGGAGGCCTATTCACTAAAGGCCTCACCCATATACTTCCTCCAGGTTGAATAGCAGCAATTGGTATTCTAAATAGATGTCAGTCACCTTAGGATGGAGGACCAGACCTCCTTAAGGACCCTTTCCAGGAAAGTCCTTGTTTGCCTCATGTGCACCTGCTAGAAGACTTGCTTCCTAATTTGATCCCCATTTAATCAATATTACCCAAGTGACTACTTATTGTAATCTTATTGGCTGACCCACTTTGCACACATCCTATGATTTTCTATTGGATCAATATTACCTAAGTAATCTTATTGATTGATTATAGTTCTGTCCCACCTTAAACCTGCCTCACCTCATGGCTTTGCTCAATAAACACCCTTGAGAAATGAGGTTGGCGGGTAACCCACTTTCTGGGTCCCCTTCTGTCCTTCTTAGAAGTTTTCTTTCAATAAATTCTTCTTACTCTTAACCTCCACTGTTCCTAGCATTCATTCCTCAGTTTTAGAGAATATGAACTTGGCATTTCAGACATCTAGCAGGTTGAGTTATATTTCCCCTGTATCATATATATAATTGATACAATTATTTTAAATTATTAGAATGATGCTGTGTTTGTGAATATAGTGCATACATGCATATGTTTTTAAGAATAATATTTGATGTTTTTCTCTTTGTTCCCAAAAGAACCTGTCATATTTCATTTGGTAAAAATAAAAGTGCTTGGATATTTTACTGATAAAAATGTACACTGTAAAATTATTTTAAATAAGATCATTTGAAAAATCAAGATCCATTTTTGGGGATACTTAGGTAAGTAATTCTAAATTTTTATGCTAGGCTATCATTAGATTTTTAAAGTTAATATATTTGATGACGTAAGGAATAATATGTACAAATTAAATACAAGGTAATTTATTTTTCCTGTGGGAAATAAAACATTTCTATCCCCCTTTTTAAAAGAACATTTATTTGAGAAAACTCGTAATTGTAAGTACTTTCATGTCTTTTTGAAATGTATATAAGTTCTTTTTGAAATCCGGATGAGTCTTTTGTAAGCTTAGGAAAGTCTTTTTCAAGGAAGGAGGAGAAGCCAGGCCTTTGAAATGTAAACATTAAAAGAAGTAGTGTCCCTACCCCATCCACCAGGTTCTGAGTAAGGGGAAAAGCCTAAATTTAGTGAGTACTTCACTGTAAATTGCATAAGTATTTGTCATTTTTCCTGTGTAAATAGCAGTATCCATGCTATTTTTCATTTTTCCTGGGTAAAGTCAATTAGCTAATATAGACGGTTACCCCAATTTCCAGGTATGTCTAGGATGAACTATGTGTGACAAAAAGGGATGTCTAGTTGTCTAATTTGAAAACTGATCAGTTGTTATTTATTTTGAAACATGTAATGGATTGTATCTGGCTCATCTATATAACAGCATGAGATTTCTTTCTGTCTTTGCAAACTCTTAGCAGATTCCTTGTGATGTACATCCCATTCTGGTTCAATGCTTATTCAAAGATAAAATAGTTTTGTTTGTTTTTGTGTTTGTTCAGGGTTTTGTACAGAGTAGGAATATGTTTCCATTATTTATATTTTTTCAACAATGATAAAATCTTAATAATGTGGAAAGTATATATAAGGTACATATAATTTAAAATTAAAGAAATTATTTTCCTGATGTATAGCGCACACATTTTAAATATTTATAAAAAGAACAAAAGGACATTCATACCAAAAAGTTGGTATAGTTATCCATGATTTTTATTTTTGTCTCCTTTTGATAGTTTTCAATATTTTTCAGTAATTGTACAAGTATTCCTAAGGCTAACAGATAAATTATTTTAAGAAGAAAATAATGTAGCATTTTCAGTGATATTCTAGAATTTGAATTAATGGGAACAAATTCCAATTACCTCCATTTTTCATATAGTTACAATTCATGAGTTGTGGAGGAGGTCTTTTCTTTAGAATTGAGGAAAAGAAGTTTTTGGTTGGGAGGTATAAGACTGTCATGGAATTGTCATACCTCTTGCTTTAGTACATAGAAAAGACAACTTTCGTACCTTTTGGTAAAGGACAGCAGAAGACTAAAGGTTAGAAAGTAGTTGGAAAATGCCTTTTGGCCATTAGATGTCATACCACTTTTGTTTACATTCTCACTAGTGGTGACCACCTCAGAACTTAAAAGAATGGACAATTAAAAGCAGGGACTAATATGACTATACCAATGATGGCAATGAGTTAAAAGCAGAAAAAAGAACATAGATTGTAGCACGAGGAAAATCCAGTAGCAATTCTCCACAGGCAGCAAATAATTTGTTTGAGTGCATAATTAATAGATTTGTCAGAAAGTACTTAGATTGTGAAATATTGCGCACAACCCTCTTTCCAGATGGATTAAGATGAATGGCTCCTCCAGCAGTGTATGAAACCTCATTGCTCAGCGGCTGGAGAATTGCTGCATCTAGAGTTGTTTGAGTCTCTGCATCTTTGCGTTCTTTCTCTTTCCCTGGCTGCAGGGGAAAGAAAATGAATAGAATGCTTCTAATTCTGATATTGAATGGTGTCCTTTACCTAAAGGGCATCCAAGCAGACAAAATTAAATCAGATGCTCAATGGGGAAACTTTCCACTAAGCAGGAATTTAAAACAGGGAAATGTATTAACATGTTGAAAAATGGTTAAATTAAGCGATCTGTGGATCAGAGGTGTGACTTTTCAGCAACAAGCCACAGATGTATTTCATATGCGATTGCCTGCACATTGAGAAGTGACACATGCCTCCTTTACCCTTGAAAATAGCCATGTAATACACACCTGGGGGATTCTGATATAAATTGCCTGGCTTAAAATAGTACAATGAGAACCAAGATTCTATTTCTTTTCAGAATATAGGTGATTAGAAAAATAAAAATAACCTATCAATGATTTCTATCTGAATATTTTTGCTAAAGACAAGAATTAAGTAATAGGCCTTAATGAGTGGTGGAAGAGGACTAAGATTCCAAAGGGAGAGCTACCATTATTTTGGGAACCCCACAAGAGCGAAAATAAGAGTAAATAAAATTAATTGATTTCTTTAAATTTTATTTACGATGAAAATTATGTTGTGGCTGAAATCGTGATTGAATTTTGCTTTTTGTTTTGTTTCATTTTTGCTTTTCACTCAGTGGGGTAACGGGGTGGAGGTACAGCTCAACATCTCATTAAGTGCCTGATAAAATGTGCTCACATTGTTATATAGTTCTTCCTTCTGT
Source organism: Cuniculus paca (assembly GCA_004365215.1). Taxonomy (NCBI): domain Eukaryota; kingdom Metazoa; phylum Chordata; class Mammalia; order Rodentia; family Cuniculidae; genus Cuniculus; species Cuniculus paca. Next base: position 5,629 of record RJWT010039592.1, on the reverse strand, counting down.
GCCCCTGCTCTGGAACTTGATCCAGGGTTAGGGAAGTCCCTGATGCCAGGGAAAGAGGGGTATTCTGAAAGAGTTCTAGTATTTGGAGAGATCCTTTGAACTACTTACAGTTTGCTGCTTGCATTTTTATTCACCCATTTAATTATTTATTTGTACTTTTTTATTTTAACATATTTTAACTGAGAATCTGTTCTGTACCAGGGATCTGCTAAATTCCGGGGATATGAAGAGAATGCGATGTGGTGTTCCTTTCATCTTCTGTCCTGGACACCACCCATCCCAGATCCCATGAGGCTTATCAGCAAACATGGCTCTCAAATCGCAACAGATTACTGTTTTATTACCCCTGCTTCATATCCTGATTTAGAATTTTCTCTAGGCTCACCTGGAGTTTTTGAACGTGCTCACGCACCCGTGTGTGTGTGTGTGTGTGTGTGTGTGTGTGTGTGTGTCTGAAGCTTGCATTATTTTTAACACAGAGGCTCAGAGGTTAGGAGTGGAGGAATTGACAGGGAAGCAAAGAGGAATCCTATATGTTATCAGAAAACTCAGTAAGTGAAAATACATCTTCATGTGAAAATACTTGGTTTAAGTGAGAGATGTCTCACTAATATGAAATAAACTTGAGAGAATGTTAGTATAAAATTAAAAAACAGACACAGATGATACACATTTGGTTGTTGTTTTGCTATAAGGAAATACTACTGTACGGGAATTTTTGATGTTTGAATTTTTCACCATAATCATTTCTATTTCCCTTCTGTTGGTCAGAATCAGATGGAATTCTGATTTTTATTTTTATTTTTTTAATTTTTATTTTTAAGTTAATTTTTACTAGTAGATTGTTGCAGTACATAATGATTGCACTCATTATGGGGGGCTGGCACACGTACATAACACAGCTTAACCCCTTTTGCATTCCCTCCCCCACAGTGGGAAGGAGAACAGTATTTTATTAAAGTAAATGTAACTCTGATACTAAAATTATGAGTTTGGTCTAATAAATTACCTTGACACAAAGATTTCTGATAAATGAAATGAAAATATTCTAGAAATAGAAGAAGTGTGGCTATTAGATGACCTTTTTAAGTCACTTTGGAGAAAAATTAAATGGCAAATGAATTCTAATTCTTATCTCTCTCAATATATCACAGGAAAGTATATGGAAATATATTCCCATGGTAAGCTAGAAGGAATGGCTTAATGATTTAAAACATCAGGTTTGCAATGATTAGAAACCGTGGAACAGTCGGTTTGAATCTCAAAACGCTTAGCTTAATCTTCCCTCTTTCGAAAACATGTCAATAGAATATCTAATTCTGATTCTGTGTGTGTGTGTGTGTGTGTGTGTGTGTTCCCAAACGAGGAGCATGTGCTTTTTCAAGGAAGTGATACTTCAAAAGAACAAAACCTTAAGATATTAGAAAGTAAAAGTTTCATAACATTATTTGCTACTGGAAACTCTTGGTCTCAGAGTTGTCTTTCAATAAAGTGCTGCAAAGTCCTTTGTAAAACTGGGAAAACTTACTGTATATTTCTCCTTTATTTCAAGAAAACAAACTTAAAATTCTCTGCATAATGTTACACTGCCAATTTTTAATTAACCCCAAGGAATCCTGAGAATATACAATCAGCCAGCTTGTTGCCTAAGACCAATGTACAAATAAAATCATATTTCCTCAGTCTAGGAAAGAGATGCTGAGGGTGACAATTCCTCTTAAAAGTGTCAAGAAAGACCTTGAAAAAAATCAGTAACTGTCCAGTGGTACATTAAATGCTTATGGAGCAAATACAATTTTTTGATATAACTGTTGCAAAAATTTCTAAAATATGACTAATTTAGTTGTAAATTGTATCAAATAAGCATGACTGTGCTAGAGTAGATATGGACAAGCAGCCATGTTTTCTGCAGATCAGAAATTCATTCTCTCTTTTGACTTGTTGAATCTGGTGTTTTACTCAACATCAAACCTTTACCATCGTTTAAAAAATCAGAATCTATCAACCCAAGAGCAGGGCATCATGGAGAACACTTAAATCCTCAATGAAGCACCAGCCAAACAAGTTATCAGTCAAAACCAGGTAAGAAACATTGACCTGATTTTAGCAAATCCAATTACCTGAATTTTACATTCTAAATAATCTGCAGAAAAGAAAGGTGCACTCAATTTGAACAGCTGCATCTTTCTGGAGAAGTTTTATTTCTCAAGGACATAAATTTCAGTACCAAGAGCTCGTCTTGCTCCATCGATTCTGATGATAATTTGTCTTAGCATCTATATTAGTAATTAGTATAGAAAAGGCAGTTCTTACTATGGAACTGAAAGAAATCCAAAGTACACTTAAGTTTACTTTTCAAAGAACTGAAAACCTCTCAGGCATCATCACCTACATTATGATGGCAGGTTCGGTTCAGAAGAAATATTCTGAAGAAACCCTTGGAGATGTTTTGTTTTTAAAGAAAAGGAATTTTGTTCTGACATAAAACAAAACATTCTAAGGAAAATATGGAGTACCAAAGTATCAGAAAAGAATCTGTAATTCCTTCCCCTAGAAACCACCACTACTAACATTGTAGTTTAATTCTTGACCCTCGAAGAAGTTTTTCCTTTATTTTTAACAAAGTTTCTGCCTTCCTATATTTTAAAAATAATTTGCTTAAATTCTGAATTATTTTTAAAATCAAAAGATCACACATAATGACACACTGAAATTATGTCTTTACAATTCCAATTTACAAAATATTAAAAATTTACCGTATTTATTTTGAATCCTTCATGAAAGTTTCAGATATAATTGAATCCTCTGCTGCACAGCAAGCCACTATTTGTTAGAGCTGCAGCCACTATCTTGAGGTTATAAGTATAATTTTACCACACATACATATATACATGACCACATGACAGAAAATTCTGATTTGTTCATATTTATGCTTTGCATAAATGATATATCATACCTAAGCTTCTGCATCTTTTTTTTGCTCAACATTTTTTCTATATTCATTTTAATCACTTTAATGTAATTCACTGATTTTAACTGATCTAAAGTATCCCACAATATAAATTAAAAAGTATTATATATAAATATTTCAACTTACCCACTTCCCTACTGATGAACACTTAAAATGTTTCTTTTCTTATAATATAAAGAATGCTTTAATGGATATCATTGTATAAACTTTTGCACACATTGGTTATTTTCAATTTGCTTAATAATTTAAAGTTGTTCTCAATAGCAGTTACAAAATATATACTTATTACTGCTGTGTAAAACATGGTGTGTTTCTCCACATCCTTGACAGCAAGCAACATTTTGAGATATTTACTTATTTTTGACTGTGTGCACTGATATGATGTTCGTTTTTGTTGTTATTTACTTCTCTTGGATTACTAGTGAAGTATACAAGCCATTTCTGTTTCTTGTATGACTTGTCTGTTTGTATACTTGCAATTTTCTTCTCCAACATTCTTTGAGTTTTATATATATATATATATATATCAGTTTATATACATATACGTATACATATACATATACACAAATCATTGTTTTTATGGTCTATCATTAACTCATTCATATATGTTGAAATTCTTGTCTTCTGAGGGACTATAACTTTTAATGTGTATGTTGATCATGAAGGTTTACTGATTAGACTGTTATTGTATATACATTTGTAAGGCAATATATTTATCCAGATTTAATTACTGGACATAGCATTTTTGTTTTTTCGGATACTTCATTATTTCAGTTGTGTAACAATAAATATTAAAAGCGTTTTTTTAATTTCTAAGGGATGAAAGTGTTTTTAAATGTCTGAGTAATTTTTGCTCCTCTTAATTTTTGTTGATCATTTCTGATTTGTAACAGCACTAAACAGTTTATTCTCTTTAGTATCATTGTCTGTTACATACATCATGCTCAATTTTTAGGAGTGATTTTTCTGTACTTGAAAAGAATATAACTATTTTTAGTGAGGTATATTCCTACATATGTATAGCAGACCAAGTTTAAAATTTGTATAAATTTGACTCTTATCAACCAAGCAACTACTCATATTGAGAATAAGTACTTCCTAGGGGCTAATAGAACTAGCAGATAAAATTGGGGAGGATGCAGAACTTTAAAATTTCAGAATATTATTAAGCCTGGACCTAAAGACTCACTTAAAACTCTTAACTGTTGTTTAGAATATATTCATTCTTACTAAGACACAAATGACACTCACAGAATACATCCATATACAATACCAACAAGATTTTATATTAACTGAAGCACAGATTTCACATAGTTTGAGATGTGAAGCAGAAATCTTATAGTTATAAGATGGAGGAGAAAAACATGGAACAAATATTATGCTTTTGAAATGAGAAGAGAATGCTACTGCTTTCTTTCAAAAGGCTTGTTTCACAGAGAGGGAAACTGGAAGGAGAAAAGTAGTTAGGGTCACTCACATGATAAAAATCCCATAGAATAACCCTTAGGACAGGAATAAAGCAGACTACGAATAGAGCTGGAGACTGAAGCCTGCCGATTTTAGTAGCCACTGATGTCTCTAAATATTCCTGAACCAGTTGAGAAGCAGAGAGAGTTCTAGATATCAGGTTCCTGGAAAGACCAGCACAAAGGGAGACAAGTCTGGAAACTTTTGTAGACATAGCTGACAGATACTCAGTTTTGCAAGCCCAGGGTTGTAAATGAAGGATAAATTCATGTTTTTTTATTCAGTTGGCTTCATAGTGAAACTATCACTGTTCCCTCCAGGAACCTAATTTGTGAGTAATACATTATTTCTACTTTTTTATGTACATAGGAAGCATGCCAGCTTATCAATAGCAATGTTCTTTTGAAAATACATTTTCTTAATATTGTACATGACAATCTTCTGGATATCTGTGGTGGAATGTGAAACTGAGGTGGACCCTCAGAAGGGATTTCCTGTGATATTTCTAGTACTGTAAAGATGTAATGTTAATATTTTCCCATTTTTTTCTGTTTTGATAGAATACATATAACAAAACCTATTAGTTTAACCATTTTAAGTGCACAATTTGATGATATGAAGCATATTCATATTGTTGCACAGTCATTACAACTACTTATCTCCAGTACTCTCTTCATCTTTTAAAAGTGAAACTCTGTACCCATGAAACAATAAATTCAATTCACCATCCTAGCACTGGCAACTGCCACTCTTCTTTCTGTCACTACGGTTTTGACAACTCTAAGAACTTCATATAAGTGGAAGAATGCAATATGTATCTTTTTCTGACTGGCTTATGTCACTTAGCATAATAGTCTTAAGGGTTATTCATGTTGTAGCATATCCTAGAATTTCCTTCCTTTTTTACTAATGAATTGTATTGCATTGTGTATATAGATCACAATTTGTTTATCTCTTAATCTGTTGATGAACACTTGGGCTGCTTCCATGTTTTAGTGATTGTGAAAAATGTCACTAAAAACATGGGGCACACAAATATTTCTTTGAGACTCTACTTTCGATTCTTTTGAGTATATACCCAAAAGTGGAATTGCCAGATTATATGGTATTTCTATTTTAAAGTTTTCCAGGTACTGCCACTTTGTTATCTACAGCGACTATACCATTTTACATTTCAACTATCAGTGTGTC
>RJWT010039591.1:0-12640 GCA_004365215.1 Cuniculus paca | reverse complement strand
TAATGATCAGCAATGTCACACATTCATATATTTATTGGTCATTTGTATTTCCTCTGCAAAGTGTCTATTCATTTTGGTTGCCCATTTTTGATTGGGTGTTTTATTTTAGGGAATCTAATTTTTTAAAAGAATTTTACGCATGAGTCCTCTGACAAAAAATTTTTTGGTAAAAGTTTTTTCTCCATTCTGTAGGTTGTCTTTTTACTCTATTGTTCTTTTGCCCTGCAGAAGCGTTTTAACTTAGTATGTTGATTCTCAGAAATACTTTCTATGCAACTGGGGTCCTGTTCAGAAAGTCCTTTATGTCTATGATTTTGAGAGTTATATCTATTTGGTCTTCCATCAGGTAGAATGTTTCTGATTAATATTTAGTTCTTTGATCCATTTTGATTTTAGTTTACTACATGGTGAGATAGGGGTCTAGATTCAATCTTGTGCATGCATACAGTCAATTTTCGCCATATTGTTTATTAAAGAGGCTATCTTTCCTTACTTGTGTATGTTTTGGCCCCTGTGTCAAAGATCAAATAGTTAAATGCACTTGGGCTTGTTCCTGTATCCTCTATTCTGTTCCACTGATCCTCATGCTTGCTTTTGTGCCAGTACCACGCTATTTTTAATCACAGTAGCTTTGTAGTATAACTTGAGATCTGAAATGATGGTGCCTCCTTGCTTTGTGCTTTTAACCCAGGATTGCTTTTACTATTCTGGGTCTCTGCTGATTCCATGTGAATTTTAGAACTGTTTTCTCCAATTCTATGAAGAATGCTGTTGAAATTTTGACTGGGATTGTACTCGATCTGTATAAAGTATGGCATTTTGACTATATTGGTTCTTCCTATCGAGGAACAGGGGATATCTTTCCATTTTCTGATGTATTCTTCAATTTCGTTTTCCAGAGTACTGTATTTTTTGTGGTAGAGGTCTTTCACTTCCTTAGGTTAACTCCCAACTCTTAGGTTTACTTCCTTAGGTTAACTTCCTTAGGTTTTCTTCGTGCTATTATGAATGGTATTTTTCCCTATTTTTTCTCAGTGAGTTTATTACTAGTGTACAGAATGCAATTGATTTTTCTGTGTTAATTTTGTATCCTGCTACATGACTGAAATAATTCTAACCAATTAATTGATAAATTTTTGTAGAGAATCACATCATCTGCAAATAATGATAATTTGACTTTTTTCGTTTCTGTACATGGTCCATTTACTTGTTTTTCTTATTCCTGTTAATGTTTGGAATACTACGATAAACTGGAGTGCTGATAGTGGACATCTGTCTTGTTTCTAATTTTAGAGGCAAACTTTCAGTTGACAGTCAGCTCTTAAATTTCAGTCTCCTGCTCTATAAAATGAGGGGATTTAAACAAGATTATCATAATACTGTATTCTTTTAATAGTCTATCAAGTATGTGAGGTACAGGCAATAAAGCTAAGCTAGGAAATTATTTTGAAGTTTCTCAGGAAAACAAGAAACAAAGAAGCTCACTCTGTTATGAAGTAGGATAGGTGCTTTAGTGGCTTACGCAGATGTTTATCAAAAAAGAAAATATCCCCAAAGGTGAGACAAAGCCTACAACAATATTTTTGGGGTCAAGTATATCTCAGGGAAGGAAAGTTTTTTGAAACTGAAACCATTTTCGTTAATTTTACATGAGTACAAATTTAAATTATTTTATAATCTCTTGTTTTATCTTCACTGGCTAAGCAATACTATATAATGTACTTCATTTCAGAATAGACAAACATTGAGTAAGTGGAGACCTTTTCATAAAAAGGAATTAAACCACAACAATAGTTTCCAAATGCTGTAATACTTCAGTAAAAATCAAAGTTTTGTTGGCTTTTACTAGGAAAAACTTTTTTTTTTTTTTTTTTTTGCGGCACTAGGGATTGAACTCACGACCTCACATTTGCCAGGCAGGCGCTTAGACCACTGAGCTAGATCCCCAGCCCTTGTCTTTTTGAGACAGGGTCACACTATGCCATTCAGGCTGGCCTTGAGCTCACTGTATAGCCCAGGCTGGTCTCAAACTCGCAACGATCCTCCTGTCTTGGCCTCCCGAGTGCTGGGATTACAGGCATAAGCCACCATGCCCGGCTGGAAAAACTTTTATTAGACAGAAACAATTATAGTAAAGGCACAGAGTAAAGGGAGCCTTGATACAGCGAAGCACTATACCAAGATTAACATTTTATAGAAATAGTAACTCTGACTGTAAGTATCAATGAATATAAAACTGAATATCCAATGAAAGTATAGCCAAAATACTGGAATATTTCAGGATTTTTCAAATCTCTTTAATAATAAATAGTGTTACAGATATGAGAAATGTTTTGAATTACAAACAGCAATAATATTTATATAGCTCTCATTGTATCACACATTTAGTTAAGGTTACATAAATTATCATTTGATTGTATATAACATCATGAGTTAGGAATTGTTATCCTGGCGTAACAGATGAAGAAAGTGAGGCTTCATGTGTTTAAATGCTCATGGTCAAGACAGATTTTAGATAGGCATGTATGACAAAGACGCTACGCTAGCACCTCCTTAAAAACAATTATATATGTATGTGGTGTTCATTAATCTTCAGACAAATAATGCATGCAAAAGTGTATGCATCTGTATTTTAAGAAAATAAAGTGCGAAAGCCCCTCTTCCTCATTAACATAAAATATGAGACACCAACAAATATGTTTTTAGCTCTCATCTACATAAATATATACAGGATTTACTAAATAAGGATTGACTTTTATCCTGAATTTGGAACTTTGCTGCTTGCAAAATAAGCTCCCATAACTAAAAAGTATTCTTTCCATATTGGCTTTTTCTCCAAAGATTGTCAAAGTTGGTTGATCCATTTTAAGTGGCACATTAAATGTTAGTCTTCTTCTCAGATCTTGGCTGTTTCTGAATGCAAACGTAAATGCTCTCAAGGGTGCATCAACACATGTGATCCGCTCTATCACCAAAATGGTGCCATCAATGTAAAGTACTGTCCCTAGGAACTAATGAGAAATAGCCATAATTTTTTTTTACCAACATAATGGCAAAAATACCTAAAAATCTCCAAGGACATTTTAAGAGAAAGTCACTCCTCAGGAAAGAAGGGGCTTCCAAAAGCTTACCTTCTAATTTTTGAAAAGTGCAACTCCTTATAATATGAATGATTAAATAAGTGGTAGGGGTAAGAACAGGATTAACTGACAGGTCTTTCGTTAAAGAATAACAGACCTTAGAAATTGTTAACAGATTCAAAATAAGAAAAAAGGGAAGTATGTAAATTCTAGGTTTACTATATTCCTAATTATGAATAAATATGTTTATATTCATCATTATGAGTAAATGTTTTTTCCTCAGAGCAATTAAAACATTAATTAAAACACTACTAGACCATAATATTTCTTGCAGATCATTATTTTGAACTATAAATCTTGCTTTCTTACTTGGCTCTATTTTCCTTCTTTTACATTTCTCAACCATAACTAAAAGGTGGCTTCATTCTCAGAAGTATTTCATGCCTGTTATTGGAACTTTTAATTTTAATAAGTTTCAGTAGGTTAATTAAATGATGTTATTAAATGTGCTTAAGCTCTCTCTCTCTCACTTTGAATTCAACATTTCTCAGTTCTGGATTTTTCTGATCAAGGCATTTCATTTTAATTGGTTCTTGTATAAATACTGATTGATAAGAGAGTCTCATTTCCCTTATACACTACAAACAGTATTACCTGAGGATAACCTCTGTGTACCTGTAGTATATTCAAGTTAGGCTTTCAGAAGCATTTCTGATGCCTTGCCTGCTTTATTCGGTTTTACTATGATAATCATAAGAACTTCTGTTCAGGACCCAACTTCACTCCTATACTTGTAGATATATTTGGCATTTTGATCCCACACACACTTTTCTTTCTTTGCCAAGATAATGAAGTAGAGCCTTTTTCCTTCTTTTTTAAACCTTAAAGTAGAAACTGTGTCTCAAACTGGTTAAACTATTTGAGAGCATTAGGAAGAACTGAAGCACATATAAAATATCCTTAAATCACCTAAGAACAATAAACTCTTAAAAACTGAGATTTGAAATGAGAATTTAAAAAAGAGAAATAACTATAAGTCTGTATTGTAGAGGTGGTATAATGTGTCTGTGAAATTAGAAGAGGCATATTACCTTTATTGGATGGTAGTAAATTCAACTCCCTGAACAGATGGTCTTTAAACTTCCTACAATCTGGTTTCTGGGCACAATACTCCAAGAAAATTACTCAAAGGTTACCAATAATCTAGATCATGGAAGCTGGCAAGAGAAGTGCTAGAAGAGGATTTATGAAACTAACATAGCCAAATAATTTTATATAATAAAAACAATACTCAGGAGACATTAGGAGACCTTCTCCAGGTTACACTCAATCTCTGGTCTATACAACCATGCAAGGTCTATGGAATAGACTTGGATTTCTGCCAGTGCTTTGTTGTTCTTCTCAGACAACTAGCGGGTCAACCTTCTGAAACCACCCTCCTGAATTCTCCATGCTCTCATATTCCTGACACTGTTTTAATTCTTGTGAAATTCCTTTGCCCTGCTTTCCTAGAATACACTTTACTTCACCATCTGCATTATCCACATCCTGCCAAAAAACTATAATTTTGCTCCCTGGCCTTCAGAGATAACTTTCTACACACATATTTTCAGCTTCCACCATGAGCCATGTTTCACAGCAACATGAACATGTACCTTTTCTTTTCATACCTATTACACATCCCAATTAACTACCCTGTCTGCACTGAAAATACCATAATACAAATAATAACAACAGCTAATATGCACTGGGTGTTTAAGTATAAGCCAGGAACTTGTCTAAGCTCTTTATCTCTAACTCACTTAATTCTCAGAATTCTAATTTTACAAATGAGGAAACTAAGGCACACAAAGGTTGATCAGTTTGCCCTCAAAGGCTGTGCTCATACTACTTTACTAGGCAGAACATCCAAAAATATGAAATCTCTATTTGCATTCTTGAATATTTGAACATTTTCATATCAGAATATTTTTTTCTATGACCCATGAGATTGGAATGACTTATTTATGCAAGAATTCTATTACATTCAACAATATCAAAAAGACCAAGTTTTCCTAAATTGATTTAGACAGAAAACTCAGGGAAGGAAGAAAACGATTCTTGGTTGGGTCTTACCTACTAAATATGACAGTTTCAGACAGACTCTCACATTTAAAAATGTATTAAGTGTGTTCTCCTATTTAACCAGGAATTTTCTATATTCTAATTATGATAATGAAAATTTCAAAATGAAGTCTATTTGCTACAGAACTCCAGAAATCCACCTTTTCCCATTAATATATAAATGGATGTCTTCTACTGGGTCACCTTATCCCCAGTGGATAACTGTAATGCAAAAATGTAATGAATGATAGAATACACATGGTCACCTGCTTAGTTTTGCTTGCAATCAGACCTCTTCCAAGTATGAAAGATCAGTAAGGCCAGAAACAAACAGTTTTCAAGCAGCCATTATCTCACACTAATGTGGCAGAGGCAGTGCAGTATGAACAACAAAAGTCTCATTAGCAGATAATCAGCGGGCATCAAGTACTAGCATCTCCTAGGCAACAAGAAAATGATGGGCTCCCTAGAAGGAACAAGTTAAGGTGAATGGGGAGAGGGAGTAAACAGTCAAAGAAGCTTGCCAGCCTCCTTGAAGGGTATTTCCTTTGGAAGGAAGAAGGAAATCCCTAATAAAATTACTAATTGTAATATTTGTAGACTTGATCTCATACCAACCCAACTGGAAAGAAGATGGAAGAAATAATTAGACGCTTTAAACATGATAAATGTAATATATAATGAATCCCAGCATATATTTTGTACCGATATGAAAACATTACATTTAATTTTTCAGATTACTTCCACAGGCCTCTCTTCTCTTTTTTTACTTTCAATTCAACTTTTCTCAGTTCTAGATTTTTCTGATCAAGGCATTTAATTTTAATTGGGTCTGGTATAAATACTGATTGATAAGAGACTCTCATTTCCCTCAAATATTTCAAACAGTATTACCCAAGTATAACCTCAGGCACAGGTAAAAGTGCTTTCTTGTGAGGGAATACTGAGCCAGGCTGTTACAGAGACAAGCTAGTATATTTTTTCTGTTAACTCTATCGCACCATGATGAAATAACTACTTTCAAATGCTTGGCATTCCTTTCTTCCTTCTTCAGTTAATACCTTCACACTGGTTCTGCCATCTGATAACTGTGCAACCTTGGAAAAATTACTAAATCTCTCTGAGAACCATATCTATCTGTAAAATGGGCATGATATTTACCACAGAAAGGTGTTAAAATCAGGCATGATGTATATGTCTATAGTCAACAGTTGACAGTCTTACATCTCTTTCATTCTTATGAATCATCAAATACCTAGTAAGGTTAAGAGAAGAAAAGCAGGAAGAGATGTATGTTTGTCCGAGAGTCAGACATGTAAACCAGAACTACCATAGCAAGACAATTGTTGTAGCGTGGGGGGTACAACAGGCTTTGGCAAAGCAGGCTTAATGCACAACTTCTAAAGCCATTCAACTTGTTTCGTTATAGGATGGATGGGATAATATGGTCTTTTCTATTTCTCCCAAATTGAATGGTAGAAAAGGACGGGTAGAGGAGCAGGCATTGTTGCCCTGCTTGCAAGATGAACAGATCAATTAGCAGTTTGAAATAAATCATTTTCTTTCAAATGTTACTTTACCAGACAGTATGAACAATTACAGAGTTTACTTTGTATGTACCTATGGGGAGTAAACCACAATTGTTTTAATGAATTACTCTGCTCAACTCAATGTTAGGTTTACTTGCAAACACCTAAAAGAAGCACTGAGTACAGCAATAGGAAAGACATTTAGAAGTAATGAGATAAAATTCAGAAAGTTGTGAGCTTGGCTGCTAATCCTATGAGAAAAGTGAGCACACTCACTCAATACTTAATCACCTTTAGACCTCAGAGAAATGACCAAAGATTTTTAAAAGAAAGAAAACAGATTAAAGCCTGAGCAATGAAAAGGTCATCAGATAACAAGATATTTCAGTACCTTTCTAGCGCAAAATATGGCATATAGAAATGCATTAGTGAATAAAGCAAAGGAAACGCATGTAGAACACACTATATCACTTAGATTATTACCCAAATGCTACAGCAGGTGTGGGAGCTGACTCACCAACTAGAGGGGCTCCAGAGGAGTATATGGTTTGCAGGTAGTATGGAGTGTCGGTGTGAGAAGTGGGGAATGATACTGAAGGAAGGACTCATGAAAGGTCAAAGTAGAGCTGGGAGTAGAGGGGATGCCTGTAATTTCAGCACTCTAGGAAGCTGAGGCAGCAGGATACAAGTTCAAGCCCAGCTGGGCCAACTTAGTGAAAGCCTGTCTTTCAAAATGAGAGGAAGGGCTGGGGATACAGTTCAGTGCAAAAGTCCTAGGTTCAAGCCTCAATACTGCCAAAAAGTTAAAAAAAAAAAAGTGCCACAGTGGCCAGCTATGCCTCACATATGGACCACAGTTACTGACAAAGCAGAACCTTCTCTTAAATAATGATCCATTTGGTCTGGAGTGGTTTATGGTTCTAGTGCCAGCAATAGCTCCTTCACATTCTGGCACCTGGCAAGGGCAGGAAGGGTCTAGTCTGTCTGCCAAGGTCTCCCTGACTCACAAGTAAAGCTAATCAGGAAACAAAACTCCTAACCACATCTCCTTCACCTCTTGTTGGGATGGTGAGGGGTGGAGACTACTTCATGTACCAGCCCATGTACCATACTAAAGTATGAATAATGAAGACCATCAGGTGTGTAACATAACAACCAGTGAGAGAAAAAAAAGAAAAAGAAAGAAAGAAAAAGAAAAACATGACATTAATAAAACACAAAAGTCACTCTAGAAAATATGCTTAATAAAATGAACCAGACACAGAATACATATTGTATGACTCTCCTACAATAGGTAGCTGGAACAGACACATTCAGAGACAGAAAGGGTAAACAGAGTTATCAGGGGCTGAAGAGCAGAGGGAACAGGGTACTAGTGTTTAACGGGTAGAGTTTTGTGAAGATGATTTAAAAGCTTTGAATATAAATGGTGATGGCAACACAACACTGTAATTGTATGTACACTTATGACTAAAATGGTATATATTGTACTATTTTATCTCATAAAAAAGAAAAAAATAACTGTAGAGATTCACCAAATGGTGACATCTGAAGGTCTACATGCAAAGTTGGAATCCTACCTATCTCTCACACCATATATGAAAATTGAATCAACTTGGATTATATACCTAAATGTATAAACTATGATCATAAAATTCTTAGAAGAAAACATAAGCATAAATTTTTGAGACACTGGATTAGACAATAATTTCTTAGATATGACACTAAAAGTATAAGCAATTAAGTTAAAAATAAATCAAGCTTCATGAAAATATAAAGTTACTGTGCTTCAAGTAACAGTCAACAAAGTAAAATGATAATTCAAGAACTGGCAGAAAATATTTGCCATCTTATATGGGGGTCATACCTAGAACATACAAAGAACTCCCACAGTTCAATAATAAAAAGCCAAGTCAAAAAATGGCCACAGTATCTGACCTGACATCACTCCAAAGGATATATACACATACAAATAGCCAATATGCTGAACTTCTGTAACTAGAAAAACACATGTAGAAATCACAATAAGATAATGCTTCCCACTCACTAGAATGACTATAATAAAAAAGACAGATAATAACAAGTATTGGCACAGATGCAAAGAAACTGGAACCCTCACAAACTGCTGATGAGAAATGTAAAATGGGGCAGTCATGTTAAAAACAGTTGGGCAAATCTTAATCTAGGTTAGCATACAATCCAGCAATTTCATTTCTAGGTATTTATCCAAGAAAAATGAAAACATATGTCACATAGTAACTTGTACTTGAATGTTCACAGCAGCATTGCTCATAATATTCATAACCTAATGTTTACCACCTGATGAGCAAATAAAGGGTGGTAAATAACTAAAACAGAATGTTGTTCTACAATAAAAGGAATGAAGAGCAATTATATACTATCACACATATGAACTTTGAAAACATTATGCTAAGTGGAGTTACAAAATACCAAGCAAGGAAGCTGGCTCAGATTTTGATGACCATGATTTTTATTAAATGATTTTTCTACTACTCACCTCCCCAAATAAAACCAGTTGTTCACTATCAATCACATACCAATAATGAATAGATTTTACCAATAATGAATGCATACCTGTGTTTGTGTGTCTGTGTGTGTGTTTGTAACTGTCATCAAAATGGAGTTACTATATCACCAGAAGGCTCCGTTGAATTACCCCTTTATAACCACACCCACTCCTTTTACCTCAGTCCTTAACCCTTTGGCAGTTCCTGATATGCTCTACCCTTAAACTGTGTCATTTCAAGAATGTTTAATGAGTGGATTGGCATTTTTTTCATTCAGTGTAGTTTCCATAAGATTCATCCAACTTGTTACATGTATTTGTAGTTCATTGCTTTTTATTGCTGAGTTGTACTCCATAGTATGCTGTATGATAGTTGAGTTTTAATTCACCCTTGAAGATTTTATAGGAAGATTTTAACTATTGTATATTTATTGAGCAGGTAACAGACTGTGTGAAAATTTTTGTTTCAACCACAAAATTTGATTAATGAAATTCATAGAGGTGAAGGATAGTCTAGGTGTGTCTAGGTGGCCCCCCAAGCCTCATGCAGTGTTGGACATGGCTGAATCTAGCTTTTGTGATTGGTTTGTTGTCCAGCTCTGGGATTGGCGGTGTGAGTGCTGCACCTGTCCAGGGGCGGAGCCAGCATACAGAATATGGGGAGGAAGGAGGCATGCTTTCTCCCTTTTGCCCTTTTGCTCTTGTTGCTTGCAGCTGCCATGAATGGTTGCCACTCAGTCATGCTACCCTGCCTTGGAGCCAACTGAGTATGGACTGAAACCTCCGAAAACTGTAAGATGCATAAACCTTTACTTCCTTCAGGTTGGGCATCAGGTAGTTTGTCTCAACAAGGAGAGAAAAGTAACCAAGACACCATATATTACATGAAACCATTTATATGCAATGTATAAAACAGGCAAATTCAAACAGACAGAAAGTAGATTAGTAGCCATTTGATGCAGAGCTGAGGCAAAGGGGAAGTAGAAGGGAACTGCACAGTACTACAGGGTAATGGATTTCTCAGTAATAAATTTTATTCTCAGAATAAAAATGTTAAATTGACTGTGGTAAACAAAATCTATTGAATTATAAATTAATGAATTGTATGGGGTACAAATTATATCTTAACAAAGTTGTTAAAAAAATAAATGCTCAACAAATAAGCCAGTACTGTTCTTTTAAAAAATTACTCTGAAGAAAACTCAAGAAAGAAAAAGAAATCCTTAATTTTTACTCAAAGACTTATACAGATAAATTACCCATTAATGAAACCTGGAAGTAGGAAAAACTAGCCTACACTGATAATGATTAAAGAACTCTGAAAACTAGAAAGAAGGCAGGCTGGACGGCCCAGAGACTTCAGAACTTGAAGAAAGGCAATGAAGAGAGATTGAGATCCCACACAGACGGGGCTGGGCCCTGGAGAGGCCTAGGCCTGTAACAATAAATAGGCATAGGTAAGAAGACTTAAAAGTCTGTTCTCACTGGCTAAAGGACTGGGAAATGAGACGCACAACAGAGACCACACAGGGAGCTCCAACCCTAGCTCCTCAACTGCCTTTCCCAGCAGCTTCAAAGTACTTGTGCGCCAACTGTGTTCCATAACCAGGACACTGATTGTGGCAGCATCAGCAAGAAGCCCTAACAGAGTCTTCCAAGTAGTGACAAATCTACTTGATCCCTGCCCAGCACTGAAGGCATCAGCAAGTGGTCAGATTCACCTGCCTCAGCTGGGGGCTCCTGGCCCTTCACCCAGAGGCAGAGAGTATTTGGGTCAGAGAGAAGCAGCACATTACCTATACTGGAACACAAATTTGAGATGACAGGGAGTTTCTCACCTGAAACTATGGAGGCCTGAGGAAGTAGCACGCTATTTCTTAGTGCTGAAAGAAAACAACTGTCAACGAAATCCTATATCCCCAAAAAACTACCCTTTAGGAATGAAGGCAATGTAAAATTCTCATACAAAGGAAAACTAAGAAATTTGTTGCTAGTGCACTTACACATTAAATGATGTATACAAAGAAGCACTTGAAATAAAGAAAATAGAGAAGACAGCTGGGACATTCAGAAAGGAAAGAACAATGTAATGGCTAAAACCGAGATAAGTATGATAGACTATCCTTCATCTCTATGAATTTCATTAATCAAATTTTGTGGTTGAAACAAAAATTTTCACACAATCTGTTACCTGCTCAATAAACATACAATAGTTAAAATCTTCCTATAAGGATACCCTTTAAGGGTGAATTAAAACTCAACTATCATACAGCATACTATGGAGTACAACTCAGTAATAAAAAGCAATGAACTACAAATACATGTAACAAATTGGATGAATTCTTTTTTTATTTTGAAAAGAATACAACCAAACCAAACAAAACAGAGTAAAGACAATCAAAACAAGGCAATGAACATGGTACATGACTTTTAAACAGGGTAAAAAGCAATCGGTAAGGCGACCATAATGCCTCTTGTTATCTGCAGTATACCTGCCCATACCATCAGGGATAAGTAAAATCAAACAAAATACAACAAACTAAAACCGTAGAAACAAAACAAAACATAACAAAACAAAGCAAAACAATGTAAGCAATACAGAATTTCAAGATATTAGCAAAACAGCATTGGCTACCATAATAGTTATCATCTTCAGAATAGTTGCCTACACCTTCAGACATATTACAATCAAACCATACAGAAGAGAGTAAAATCAATTAAAACAAACAATGAAAGCCATACAGCGTTTCTAAACAAGCTAATTGGACATTCTCGATGGCTGCAATTATATATTTTGTTACCTTTAAAATAGCTGTCCATGCCATCAAGTATAATAAAATCAAACAAATCAGAATAAAATGAAACTAATCAGAACAATGAATACAATCTGAATTTCAAATCATGATAATAGATTAATAGTGGTCATTTCTTTCCCTTTTTAGATAATTCCTCCCCTTTGACTTTCCCAATATGTATTGTACATTTTGGATCCCACTAACACCTTTAGTTTGTTATGCTATGGAGACAACACAAAATTCACCCTTGTGACTCTGATCCATTACATCCATGAGCACTATTACCAGTTGCCTCTATCTACCTACAAGAGCCTTGAGGTTATCTTCCTTTATAGCTGAATAGGTTTCCACCCCATGAAATACCATGTCTTTCTTAAGTTGGATGAATCTTTTATTTTTATTTATTTATTTATTTGTTTTTTGCGGCACCAGGGATTGAACTCACGACCTTGCGCTTGCCAGGCAGGCGTTTAGACCACTGAGCTAGGTCCCTGGCCCTAAACTAAATTAATTTTTTTTTTCTTGCGGCACCGGGGATTGAACTCATGACCTTGTGCTTGCCAGGCAGGCGCTTAGACCGCTGAGCTAGATCCCCAGCCAGTTGGA
>RJWT010039590.1:0-12637 GCA_004365215.1 Cuniculus paca | reverse complement strand
TTTATTTTATAGGATGAGAATGTGGCTCACAGAGGTCAAGTGAAAGTCCAAGTCACATGGCTATAAACCACACAGCAGAATTAAGTTCTGGCCTGACTCCCTCCAAGGTCACGCCCATGCCTCAACAGACACCTTTAGGAATAAAGTTCCTTTGGCCTGGGATTAGTCCCTCTGTCTGCATTTCCCATGTTGGCTCTCATAACTTCTCTCTTTCAATTGGCTTCTTCCTCCTGGCCTGCAGTCACACGTCCTCCTCCAATCTTAAAGCAATGTGTCACACGTGGGGATGCACATCTGTAAGCTCAGCTACTTGGGAGACTAAGGCAGGAAGATTGCAAGTTCAAGGCCAGCCCACTCAACTTAGAGAGACCTTGTCCCAAAAAATGAAAAGTGAGGGATGTGGCTTAGTAGTACAATACCTCTGGGTTCCACCCTCAATGTCACACACAAAAAGGGCTACACATACGAATTCCCCTGGCTCCATGTTCTCTCTCCTTCCCTTCACTCCACACTTGCCAACTCCATGTCCTCTCCTCCGCTGACTTCTCCAAGCCAACGAACTTCATGAAAATTACTCTGGATAGACCCCAAGGGCCTTTCATGGCCAAGCTCTGTCAGTAGATCTCAGTCCTAGCAACAGCCGACATTTCTGGCCATCTCTCCCCTGTCACAATATCCTCCTGCCTGCATTTCCATGGTACCCTCTCTCCTGGTTGACAAGCTCACCAATACAGTCTCCTCCTCTGCAGCCCATTCGATAAACATAGATCTCCCTCCACTATGCAGGAATTCCTGGCTCCTCTACAGCCCTGGACAATCCTGCTGTATGTGAGGGTTCCATTCTTTGTCCTGATGTCATATCTGAGCTTCAGTGTCACAGATAGAACCTCTAGACATAACCTCTGGGTGTGCAATGAGTCTTTGGTGGCAAAACATTGGAAATATTTTTGTTTTTGTGACAAGGTCAAACAGATAATCCTCGTGCCTCAGCCTCCAGAGTGCTGGGATTACAGGTGCAGGGCCATCGTACCTAGCTCTAGCACATTTGAAACTGGACTTATTTTCTGTCCCTTAATCTGCCTCTCTTATATTCCCCATCTCAGTTGGTGTTATCTCCTCTCTCACCCAACCACGGCATTCAGATAACCCACCCGTGACCCAAGCAGGGAGCCTGGTCTCCTGCCATGCCCTTATGCCTTCATCACTCCATGCACACTGTACCACGCCACTGTCACATCCTTTCCCCAACACCCTTGCCTGAGTTAAAGGGCTTCAGGGACAGCTGTGCTCAACCCCCAACATGCCACACTCACCTCCAGCCTCATACCTGCCCACCCATCCCCAAGACCGCTGCAGCTAGAATGACCTTCCTCACTTGTTCCTCTAGCTTACAGCCCTCCAAGGATCCTCCATTGTCTTAAAGATCTTGCCTCTCTGTACCTCTCCAGCCTCATCTCCCACCACCCCCACAAACCCTGCATTCTGCTTAAGGCCAAATCCCCCCAGATCTGAGCTTCCCTCTTCATTTCAGCTGTTGCTGCATCTGCCTGCAACACCTTCCCTTGCACTCTTTCCTTGCTGAGGTCCTATGCCCCCTTCAAAGACCCACGTCTCTCCTCCAGGAGCCTTCTTTACCTCCCCACCCAAACTGAGCTGTCCTGCTCTCTGCTACCCGCACACCTGCACATCTGTTGCAGCCCCACCACCCACCAGCCAGGTCTGGGTACAGGTGTTGTTTCTCCCCTGAGGGGTGGAGGCTATGCCATGTTTGCATTGAAAGGACATGACTTTGGGGCAAGGCACCCCACTTGAACCCCAACTGGTATTTATAGAATCACACAACATGACAGTCAGAGACAAAGCCTAGTTTTGTTGATAAAAATCCAACCACTTCATCTAGTCAATCTTTGTGTATTGAATTTTTCCTCAGGGTCTGGTCCTCCTGGGCACTGAAGTCCAAGAAGGATGGAACAACCACTCTGGTCCTCAGGGAACTTAGGGGTCAGTGGTTAAGAAGCCCCAGTAAGCCGGGCTTGGTGGCACACACCTGTAATCCCAGCACTCGGGAGGCTGAGGCAGGAAGATCATTGCGAGTTCAAGACCAGTCTGAGTTACAAAGTGAGCGCAAGGCCAGTCTGAATGGCATAGTGAGGCCCTGTCTCAAAAAATCAAGGGCTGGGGATTTAGCTCAGTGGTATCAGCGGCTGCCTGGCAAGCGTTAGGTCGTGAGTTCAATTCCCAGTGCCACAAAAAAAAAAAGCCCTGGTAAGAGCATCCCCGGCTCCTTCTGAGTAAATGCAGCCTCAGAGTGGATAAATGTGTGCCTAAAGTTTTACTAGAATGTAAGATAGCAGAGACTCTGTCCCACCCCTATTAGATGTTGTGACTGAGAATCAAGAGGACTTACTGGGCCTGCACTTAAAGATGTGGTCAACATTTCCAAATTACACTTGCAGCTGACAATCATGACATCTAATACTGAATGCCAGGGACCACTGAAAAACAACACTAAACCTTGGCCCATAGATTCCTGTCTGAGATCTCCCAGTTGGCATTCGTGTTTACATTTGTATCTGCATCTGGAGATCTGTATTTTAACAGTAAATATCCTAACACTGGTATAAAAATAACTGAAATGAAATAAATCCATAAGACCTTTGTGTTTCAACTACAATCTTGTGTTCTGAGCCAGCAAGCCCCTTAGTTGGAACACAATTCTGACTTTGCTATCTGCACATATAGCGCAGAGCAAATGTCAGCTCTCATTTTAATTCAGCATGATTTGGTTGTGGGACCAATCTGAAATTGTATGAATTAAAATACTCCAAGCTTTACAACGTTAATAAGGTAAGACTGTTTCTGGGTTTTTCAGAGGAGCTGATTCACTAAACACAAAAACAGTTCAAATCAGCATAAAAGGCAAAAATTTTAAAATCCGGTTTTAAAAAAGTATTGCTTGGTTTCAGAAGAGAAGCATGCCTTTTGTTGGCACGGTATCAGAACAGCGCTAAAAAAACATCGAAGATAGCCACACACACACACACACACACACACACACACACGCTCGCACATCCCAGAGCGTTCCAATGGAACACCCTCTATCTTCCCCATATACGTCGTGGAAAACCAGGCCATAACGACCCTGCAGAAACTTCCCGAAGAAAGCAGCTAGTCCGCCCTTCCCTAGCGTGAGGCCAGTTGTCGCGCAACCCCAGCCCGGGCTGCAGCGCTTCCTCTGCAGCTCCACGGACCCTGGGCCCTGCAGGCAGCGCCTGCTTACCGCGGATTTTAGGGGCACACAGCGTCCACCGTGCCTCCACTCAACCCCATCTGGCAGAAAAGACTCCAGATTAGCAATCCAAGAGTCACGTGAGCCAATTTACGCCTTCTCGCTGCGAGCGTTAATCACCCCTCCCCCTCCAGCCTGCATCCTGGCGTCGCTGCGGTGTCTCCTTTGCAGGGTGTGCATTCCCCAAAGCGGCTTAAAGGGAGGAAAAAAGAAAGAAAGAAAAAGAGAGAAAAAAAAGAGGGTGGCTTCTTTGTTCTTTCACCCGGTAAACTTAGCTTTATATAATTCTCAACCTCCCACCTACACTCCCGAGACAGCACAGTTCTCTCATCATCAAATTGTGCGCGGGCCGTTTCTTTGGTTAAGACATTCCTAGTTCTTGAGCCTAGGCTAACTGCTTTTCCTGTATTATTTGATTCTCCCAGAGACTCTTGAAAGTAGGTGTTATTATCCTTATTTTTCGTAAGAAAAGAACCAAGGCCAGAGAATAATTTGGCACGGGTAAATTTTGAGCCCAAGGTGGGTGACGCCAAAACTCTAATCCTCTATTTATCACTACTCTTCATGCTGGGGGAAAAAAAAATAACTAATTCTTATCGAGCAATCACTATATGTCAGGTTTTGAGCGAAGTATTTTTCCAAACTATGCCAACACAAGTTTGCCGCTTACCAGTATGTGATCTTGAACAACTTCCTTACCCTCTTTTTTTTTTTTTAATTTGTTTCTTTTTTTTTTTTTTTTTGGTACAGTGGATCGAACTCAGGACCTTGAGCTTACCAGGCAGGTGCTTTGCCGCTGAGCTAAATCCTTGGCCCTCCTTATCTTCTTTTTGACTCAATTTCCCCCCCTGTCTACAAAGTGAGGCTAAAAGTGCAAAGCGAATTAATACCTGTAAAGCACTTAGAACAGACAAGTATTAATTAATCCCTGACATTGTTGTCTTTTAAAGAACCATCATTGCTGGTCCCAGGAGAGGAACCTAGGCTTGTGAGGTTAAGGAACACATTGGTCCAGGTTGCCCGGTGCACATCCTGCAGCACAGATTCGCTCTGAAGTCGTGCGGGACCGGGGCTCGCTGCAGACCAATTGCACCTGCCAGGTGGGACAAGTGCTCGGGCGTTGCGGCAGAACGCGCGGCGGCCGGGGAAGCCTCAGGGGTCGGGGATTCATGCGCACTCGAGGACTCCGGATTTTACATACAAGGGTGCCCAGAATCGGGATCCCACCCTACCCCACAAAACGCTCCGCGTGAGACACTAGCGCGCGGGGTCGACGGTCCCTCTGAAGCCCCCGGGCCGCGCGCACACACGCGCGCGCCCGCACCCACTGGCGCGGGGCCACCCGGCCGCCCGCATCCCCCGCCCGCCGCGCTCCAGGGCGGAGTTTCCTCCTCGGCTCATTGTTCGCGGCCTAGCGCCCGCCCAGCTGCTGCCCCGCCCGGCCCGGCCTCGGCTGCGGCGGGCGCGCTCCTGGGGAGGGGGTGGGGGCCGGCGCGGACGGGACGGGGCGGGAGTCGCTGCGGCGCTCGCAGGGCCGTAGTCGCGCAGATACGGCTCGGGACGCGGACGCGGACGCAGCCGCCGCCGCCGCTCTGCCGCTGGCTCCGCGCCCTAGCTCGGCTCTGCGGCACGGAGGAGCCGCCGCCAGGCAGCAGGAGCTACCGCCAGGCCTCCCCGAGCGGCGCCCACGCTCCTGCCGCCCAGACGCGCGGACCCCGCGCCGCCCCCCAGCCACCTGCTCCGGGCCTGGAGGCGAGGACACCATGCGCGCTGCACTGGTGCTCTCCGCGCTGCTGCTTGTGCTGCGATCGCCGCGCCTGTCGCTCTCCCAAACTATTGGTGAGTGGCCCACGCGAGTTCCGCCGGGACCCCCCCACCGCGCCGCCCCTGCACCCAGGCCGGTAGCGCTGCAGGCAAACCCGCTGCGCCGCGTGGTGCGATCCGGAGCAGCCTCTGTGCCCGCGGGCCACGCGCGGAGTCCCGATTGCACCACCCTCGCCCCTCCGCACTCCGGGCCGCCGCAAGTGCCGGCCCCGCGCCTGGATTTGCCCCCAGACTTGGTGACTGGGCAGAGGAGCGCGCGGGGGCTAAGGGCGCGCCGGGTTGAAGGGGTTTGCGGGCACGAGAGGGGATACTTAGGGTACCGAAAGGCTCCATGGCCCCGTGGGGCTCCTAGGGTAGAATTGACCATTTTCTTCGAGTCGGGAACGAGGGACGGTATTGTGCAGCTGTGCGTTGATTCCAGGCAGAGCGGCCGGCTGGGAGCTTACGAGGAAGTCCCGAGACAGGTGACAGGCTTCCAGTGAGGGCTCATACGGGCGCTGTGCTTGCTGGTTCGCAGAGCTTTTTCCACGTGTGCAGGCTCAACCCACCCGAGCCCGTGCTGGGGCAGGTGGAGGGAAGCGAGTGGACTTTTCACAGTCCCAGTCACCTGGCAGACGGGGACACTGCTTCCGTGTCGCCAAAGGAACAGATCGCTGCTCTGGGATGGCCAGGGCGGTGAGCCCCTCTCCGACCCCTTTGTGCAAACAGGAACTTCTCTCATGAAAGAGGCTTGGGCTGCATCTTAGAAATGGCACCTGCCGCTCTTTTTCCTCGTTTGTTTTTATTAGAACATGTTTGTGGTACAGGATGAGTACATCATCATGGCGAATTGGTGTACATGATGCATCTCAATCCTTTTCACTTCTCCTCCCTTCCTTCCCCTCTTCCTCCATCCTGTTTATGAGAGAGAACTGCGCCTTAGAGAAACCCACACTGTGTTTCTTCTAAAGTGAAAGGTTATTTTCTCTTTGGGGGGAAGACAGGCCGTGGCTACAAACCCAGCCAGAGCAGGTATCTAGGGCCCCTGGGAACAGCTGGAGCCTCAGCCCAGGAGGAGCCTTCTGCATATTCTCTTGCCCACTTGAGCTGTTGTCTGCAGGGAGAAGTGGGTGGGGGTGCACTGCGGAGCCGGGAGGACTTTGGTGACAGTCCAGACTGGGAAAGGACTCTGCCTCTGCCAGTGCTCCTGGTTTGGAACTTGCATCTGTGGGGAGGGGACGATGAGAGGGCTGTACATTCTCTCTTTGCACCACAGAGAATCAGAGCAAGCAGGCCTGGGCCTCGGCTAGGTGGGTGGGTTGGCCCCCGAGCCTGTTGGCCTGAAAAGGGGAAGGTACTCCTGGTGGGGGAGGGTGTGTGCCTGGGCGAGGTGCAGTGTGAGGAATGGTGGGAAAAGCTGTGAAGATGGTGGTCTCGCAGATTTGCTCATTCCTCCAGGCGGAGAAGTTGCTGGAGCACGTTGGCTGTCCTCAGCCAGGGCGGACCGTCACCTATACCTTTTTCGGGGAGCCCCTTAGCACCACCTGGAAGCAAAATGGTTAGTCCATAGTGCTTCTGAGCCTGAAGGGACCGAGCCACCCCATCCTGGAGGTGAAAGACCTGGCTGTTGAGGAATACATGTTCCTGAGCCACCAGTGGAGAAATCAGGTCCAGCTCGCTGCTGACCTCGAGGCTGGGGTTTCTTCCAGGTACTTGGGCACTGCCCCAAAACCTGTCTCTGCCCCAAAACCCTCCCCAGGCCCAGCACAGGGAGAGCCCTTGGTAGCAGACGGATTTGTGCAAAATCTGCCCACCTCCCAGTCTCTGCCCCAGTCAGCAAGTCTTAGCCTTTGGGGGCCTTAAGTGCCCAATCCCCAAAATGCCTTTATTACAACCCACAGTACTACAGGGAAGTGCTTTGAGAAGGGCAAAGAAGGCAGGGGGAATAAGAAAGAGGAGGAGGAGGAAGATGAAGATTTGCATACATTCAGGCCAGAAAGGTTGAAAGGTACCAACTGTCAGGAACATGCACACTCTCCTTTGGGGACTCAGGGCGGCTGGCTCCATGAGGCTGCTGCTATCAGAAATGGCATAGACCCCTCAAACTGCTAGAATTCTGCAGTTTGACGCAAGACAACGTAGGGTTATAGTGTAAGTCATTAGGAATTATCCCCAGACAGGTCCCTTGGAGTTTACCTTCTAATACTGGTAGATCCTGCAGCCTCCTTGGTAAACAGCATTAAAAACCAGGGCCTTTCGGTGCTTTTCACTTTGCTGTCCATTTGACTGAAGCACATGGCAAGTCATACCTCAGAACCTCAGGGTTTTTTTGTTTTTTTTTTTTTTTCCATGAGATAGAATAAAAGAGCGAGAGGGATCTCTAGTTCCACCATTGTAAGATTTCTGGGCTTCTGTGTTCTCTCGGCCACTGAAGGAACATGCTGATTTAGTACTTCCAATCTGATAGTTGTCTGATGGATAATTTCTGGGAACAAGAAAGGCAGCTTGGTGCGGTGGAAATGCTCAGACTAGTCAGACACATCTGTGTGGCCATGGAGAAGGCAGTGAACCTCTGCAAGCCTCGGTTTCCTCCTCTGTAGAGTGATTACAAACCTGCTTTCCGGCCTGAAGGCCAGCGGGACCTCGTAATGGGCTCGGCATTGTGCCAACTCCCAGGCAGCGGGAGCAGCTCCGATGATTAATGAAGCATAGACATGGAGCCCCTGATGGGCTCGAGGCACCCCAAGCATCAGAATTCTGCGGATGTTTCTGGTTGTCAGCTGGTGATGTAGCAGTAGAAATGGAAGCCGGGTTAGGGAGAGGGAGGAGTGTGAGAGAGCCTTGCAATTTGGAGGGGTGGTCTGGAGAAAGCTTCCTGAAGTAGGTGGGGTTTCTGTAAAGGGATTTTAAAATAAAGGTCTAGTGGGGATGGGAGACCACCTCACAGGGTGGCTGAGAGGAACTCAGTTGTGCAGGTGGGAGAGGCACAGGTTAGGGACCGGGGCCTGTGACGGGGTCTTGGGGTGGAGTCTGTGAAAAGCTGGAAGTCACTGGGGAGACATGAGCTCTCCAAGCTGAGAGAAGATTCCCAGGGTGGGTGGGCACAGGGGTATGCCGTCATTTTGTGGGACTGGATGCTTTGGGAGGCAGGAGCAGGCCTGAGGCAGACCTGAGCTCTGAGCGGAGCGGTCTCTGACACAACACTAGGTGGCAGTGTATCCAGACCTGTGGGGCATGGCCACTCAGGGAGGGGTAGAGGTCAGCTGCCGCAGATCCTCAGGGTCCTCACAGTCACCCTGGGCCTGGAGAAGGCAGAGTGCTGGCAGGGGAGGCTGCCCTCCTGCCTTTTCCTCAAGAATTTGAAGGAAGGGGCTCCTGCTGGCCGTGTTTGACGCCTAGCTGGTGGGGAGGGGAGGGACCCTGCAGGATTTGAGCGGGAGGGGTGTCCTAGATGGAACTGCATTGTATTCCACAGTCCTCAGGCAGGGAAGCACAGGACCATCTCCTCCGAAGTCTGGCAGTGTGGTACAGGGTCCCAGCGGAGTGCTGGACTGCTGATTTGGAGGAGCTGGCCTTGGCCCCTGGCTTCAGCCCTTAGGACCGTGTGAGCCACGCCAACTTGTGTCCTGGGCCGCTGTGTCTGGCCAGTGGGCTCTTTGATCAGCAGCCAGAGCTGGCAGGCGCAGATGCTGAGAATGTGGGCTTTGGGTTGCATGACCTAGGTGGCTGCTAGGACAACAGTTTAGTGCTTAAGTCAAAGCTAAGGGACGCACAGACTCAGGCGTGGACCTCTTTCACTAAGCTCTGACTGGTTTCCTATTTGTGCCTCTGGGAATGAGACACGACACCGCCGGTAAGGTTTCCTGTCATATCCTGTTCCCAGGAACACTGAGAAGTTGGGCAGTCTCTCTTTATCATGTGTCCCATCCACTCCTGGGGCTGCTAGAAGGTCAAAGGAAGTGGTAGACTTGGAATGATGATTCTAGAGGCCACAGATGCCAAAGGACTAGGTATTCTATTGAAGAAAAGCCTTCAAAAAGATCTCCTTGGAAGATCCATTATAAGGAGGCTCTGTGTATTTGCAGCAGTGCTGCCCTAAAGGTTCCTCTGGCAGCAGCCTGCTGGCTGTCCAAAATGGAATCCAGTGGGCAAAGGATAATTCCCACAGCATCTCTAGATAACTTAGAATGTGATAGGGCACGGAATTCTACAGCTGGAGAATCTTCTGGAAATCATCTGCAATTATGCACTCATTTTCCAGATGAGGGAGTACGGACCAGGGAGGTGGGTCCCTTGCCCAAATTCCTTGTGGCTCCTAAAGACCTTGCTAGGAGTGTGTACAGGTTGCCCTTGGGTCACTGGTAACAGAACTCAGCCTTTCCACACCCCTTTTCACCTGGGAATTGAAGAAACTCAGTGACGGTGAGGAGTCTATACTTGTGTCCAAATCTCTCCATACCTATCCACCATCAGGGTGAATGGAGGCTGAGAGCCATCTGGTTACTCTAGAGCTAGATTCTCCAAGAGATCCTCAGGTACTGGGTCACACACAGAGTTGCCACCACGTGTGCCTTGTCGCCCGTTATCTGTGAGCTGTCGTTCACAGCATCTAGCCAGGACCCACCATGAATAGGTGGTCAAGCAACTGGTGAAAGAGCTGGGGAGGGCTGAAGCACGAGGATTACATGTTTAAAGCTAGTCCAGGCAATTTAATAAGACTCTGTCTCAAAATTAAAAAAGGGGCTGGGGATGTAGCTCAGTGGTAGAGCACCCCTGGGTTCAATCCCAAGTAACATAAAAGTAAAAAAGAGAGAGGCCTTGGGGGGGCTGCCTTATATAAAATTCCTCTCTCAATCCCTTTTCAAAAGGAGGGAAAGAAACAAAGAAGGGAGGGAGGGAGAGAGACAGGAGTTGGTCATGTGGGATGAGGACTGGCTACACAAATGCAGAGCCCTTTGTCAGCTGAAGCCCCTTCCCCTCAACTCTGGCATCCTGGACACTTCTGTTGTTACTGGGCCTAGGCCCACCCCGGGCCATCAAGCGGTGAGTGGTCAGCGCAGACCCACAACTTGAGTCAGCCTCTTCCTCCGTCTCCACCCCTCTCCCCAACGCACACCACACCACCCTCTTTTCCTTTGTAGCCTTATCCCCCATCGGGTCAGCCACCCTGCACTTCCCTAGGGCCAGGGTACAGGGTGGCACTCTGTCCGCCAATTGTCACAGCCGGAAGACTGTGTGCCTCTGAGGAGGGGCTGAGCGAGGTTTGTGTTCAGCCCGGGGTGGGGAGCAGAGCCCTCCCAGTGCTAGGCCCCGGGAGACCTGGGCCGACCAGGTCTGGTCAGGGTAGAGGAGACAATGGTAAGGCCAGGCCTGATGGGAGGGCACTTGGTAAGCCTTAAACCAGACAGCTGTGTGTGATGCTGCAGCCCCGGAGCCGAAACCCATGGAGTTTTGAGTTAAAGGCCCCCTGCTCATCATCCAGCCTGAGACCTGTGCCCACCTCCTGGAGCACATCAACGGGAACCTCTGGGCACACAGAGCTAGCACAGGTTGCCGTTGGATAGCTTCTGTCTCACAGCCATTTTGTAGAGGGGAAACTGAGGCATGGACACAAGGACTTGAGTAGATCACACAACCAGCTTTTCTCCCAAATGTCTGCATGGCTCACATGCTCGCTTCCTCCACCTCTGCTTGAACGCCATCTTCTCAAAGAGACCTTCCAGCAGGGCTGTCTTACATAACATCCCTCTCCCTATCCCCTTTTCCTGTAACGCCCATCACCTGACGTATATGCATTTCTTTCTGTGACTGCCCCATTAAGCTGTCTGTTAGTGATAGAGCGTGCACCTACAGATGGACCTAGAACAAAGTAGATGGTCAATAAATATTTGCTGAGTAAGCAAGTGGCAGAACTAGTTTAGAACCTAAAGTCTCTTCTGCCAACTCTGTGCTCTCCAACTGCATGCCTCTTGACCTGATTCCAGAGCAGGAGAGCCAGGTGGCTGGCAGGTGCTGGCCCTGGTCTTAGAGAAATGGACAGGTGGATATGAGAGGAAGCAGGGGACTTCTGTGCTGCCCCCACCCTGAGGATTCTTCAGTACAACATTAGAACTGTTTTTTAGAACTTATTTTGGCTGCTTATAGTGACTAAACAGTGGGAAGTTAAACAAGACAGAAGTTACATCTGTCGTATAATGGGAGTTCCCAGGGCTTATGTGGTCATTCTGCCATCAATAGCATACAGCCTCATGTTCCAGGATGGTTGCTGTGTTCCAGCCATCAGAAAAAAAGGGAAGAAAGCCAGATATGGTAGTGCACGCCTGTAATTCCAGCTCTTGGATCTCTGCAAGTTTGAGGCTAACCTGGACTACATATTGAGTTGAAGGCCAGCCTCACCTAGGTAGTGAAACCCTGTCTGAAAAAACAAGAACAACAAAATAAGGCTGCAGCTTCTCCTTTGAGGCTACCTCCCCAAATCTGTACCTGATGCTTGCAGTTACATTTTGTAGAATAGAATTTAGTCACAAACTCACATCTAGCTGCAAGGGAAGCAGGAAAGTACTTCCTTAGGGGAAGAGAGTCATTTTTATTTCAAGAGCTCAGATGCCTGACCAGAACTCCCTGGTTCAGTAGTAGCTGGGCATGGTGGCGCATGCCTATAATCTCAGCACTCTGGGAGGCTAAGACAGACAGATTGCAAGTTTGAGCCCAGCCCAGACAAATTAGTGCCTTAGCGAGATGCTGTCTCAAAATAAAAAGTAAAAAGGGACCTGGGATGTAGTTCAGTGCAAAGGCCCTGAGTTCGATCCCCAGTACTAGAAGAAACAAAATAACAACCAAAAACTGTGGAAAATGGAAATGGAGTAGATGACTGACAAATGCTGCTGCAACATTAGGCCCTGAAAACCGTGACTCCTGTTTCCATCCAGCTCCGTGTCACGGGTGCAAGAGGGAAAAGAGCAGTGTCCTCCGGGGGACCAGGCTTTGATGCCTCTGGCTTGGCTCTCCACCCACCCTGCCCTTGGTGTTGGAGCCTCGGGCCTAGCAGTGCTGAGGGAGCAGAGTCTGTCAATGCACAGCAAGCTGAGCCTCCCACTCAAGTCCCTCTATACCTGGAGTCCCTAAGTGAGGCCTCAGCCGGCCAAGCATGAAGAAGACCTGGCTTCCACAGTACCTCTGGATGAGGAAGTTTCTCTGTACTCCCTTTTCCTGTGTAGTCTGTGGGGGCAAATTCACAGCCAAGGGAGACACTGTCTTGGGAGTTTGGTACCAGCAGCCTCCAAGAGGGCAGCTGGGGGGCAGTGGCTTTCCACCCTGGTGGCTGTGTTCTGCAGAGCCTTGAGGCCACCGAGGGGTTGGGTGGACAGGGCGGGAGTGCACATCCATGGAGCAGGGCTCTGCACTCATCTGTTCCCTGTGGTGCACTTCCAGGCAAGAGTTCCTTTGAGAAAAATGTCCTCCTGTCAAAGAGAAGAAAAAGGGACGTCTCTTGCAGATGTGATTCCCAGACTTGGATGCTACAGGCTTGGCTTTTAGTCTCAGCTT
>RJWT010039589.1:0-12640 GCA_004365215.1 Cuniculus paca | reverse complement strand
ATCTTTGCAACCTAAGAGATCTTCATAACCCAATCCAAGCAGTATCCCCCCTACTCATGATTTTCAAAGCCTCAAGAGGTCTGTGCAGTAGGATCACTAGCACAAAGCTGGGGATTCTGAATGCTCAGCCTCCCGAGTGCAAATTTCTTTATCTCACTTGACTACAGTTTTTTTTTATTAGTTCCACTATAACAGCTATAAAATGAGAAGATCCTATTTTGTGCATCTTTCTGTATCTTCTGCATTAGAATCAAGATACTTTTTCCATCCTTGAGGTACTTCAATTTGCTCTAACCACATCTTTAAAAATAAAGTACTCCACACAAGGAAGATGCTATTCACTCTATGCACTGAAATATTTGGAGAATAGTTCTAAATCAAGCCAGAAATGCCAAAAACAGACTCAGAGTTTATTATAGAAGACAGGAAAAAGGACTGGTCACATGAATCACAGGAGTTGATTCTCTACATCAGTGTAAATTGTTATTCACTTCCTGTGAGCAGTCAAATGACTATTTACAAAGCTATTACAGGACTCATTAATTGTCATTATTATTCACAAGTATCACTGCAATTACCAAAGTGCCTCAGTGCACTTTACCTTGGCGTTTCTCTTTTTAATTAGTCATATTGAGTGTTACTAGCTGACCTCCTTGCATAATGGATAAGACCAAGAAAGTAAAGGAAGCACGGAGCGGTGTGATTAAAAGCGCAGTCTCTGTTGTAAGGAGAGGAAAGGAGTGAATCTGTGAGAATCAGTCAATGGCACTCCATCACCAAGGGCCAACTGCAACATCACCTGTGTAGAAATCAAGAGAAATGACACTTGCACTTGCAGAATAATGGCATTTTGATGGACTTCCCGTCCTACTGGGAAGGAAGGGAGAGACTCTGTCTTGCAGAGCCTAGAAAACAGGAATTCACTTGTCAGCAAGACTCTTATCCTGTTACTTAAGCATTTAACCCAACGCCCTGATGAAGCATGGTTAATAAAAAATCTGCCCATGGGATCAATTTATGTTGATGGAATGCATTGTCAGGTGACACTAGCACATTCCAAACTTACAATTTATTATTTAGGCTGATTTGTTCTTGTGATTCATTTGAACATAAAAATTGGTACCTTTTTCTATATCTAGCAATTTCAATCTGGAATGCAACGATTTTATTTGTTAATATAATGCAATTTATTCGTGTCAGTCCTTTTGCAAAAGAATAGGAATAAAGTGTTTGAATGAAAGGTTCATATTTATTGTATTAAACAATATTTGCTATGTATTCCAGTGAAACTTGTTAATATCTACCATATATATTACAGTGTGACAATTGCTAATGTGAAAAGTAGAGGAACAACAGCAACAGAAGAGAAGTTGTTACAGTAAGAATTATAACAGGCTAGAAATAATGGTTTCAAGAAGGAGGAGACATCTGAGACCACTGCTATAAGGAAATACTCATGGAAAAGAGATTAAACTGGACATGGTAATGTATTTTGGTGAGTGTGTGTAAGGGAATGATAATTAAAGCAAAGGGGAAAAAACAAATAATAATAAAAGGCAGAAAGATCTTTATTTTGTTTTTGAGAAAATGAAAACCTTGTCCTAAAAGGTTCATTTTCAGAATCATTGAAGAAATGTGAAATAAAGACATGTAGAAAAATTATAGAATTTTAAAGTTAAGAAAGACATGTAAATTCAGTGTTATGCTGTCAAAAAACATTGTATAGAATAGTTCTTGACTGTTACTTTAAGCATTCTCACAATGGCTGTCTTCACAGTGGTAGACGGAACATTGAAGCAGACTTTATTTAGCAGACTTATGAATGGCTTCATTATATTTAAGGGACTACTAAGTATCAAAGATGGGAATCTTTCTTTTTTTTATTTTAAAGAGAGAAAGAGGAAAAATAAAAATAAAACAGAGTTTCAAAACAGGCTAGTAGGACAGTAACAATAATTAATGCATCACATATTGTTATCTTTGTAGTAGTTATTCAGAGTACAAGATATAGGCAAGAAATATTGTGTAAACAATATTAGCACAAATCTTTCTTTTCAATAAACTAAGAGAAACTAGCCGTATATCTTAACTACCTTGTGTATATATATATATATTTTTTCTTTTCTTTTCTTTTCTTTTCCTTCCTTCCTTTCCCCTTTCCCCATCCCAGTTTCTCTTTCATTTTGAATAGTTTCTTCCCAATTCACAATATATCTTTTGCATATTTTGGATCTTATTTACTTGTTCAGCTTATCACACTAGTGAGACAATATGATGTTAGTGTTTCTATTTTAATATTTATATCTTTGATACACTTTGACTTCAGTGCATGGTGATAGACATGGGTCTAGTTTCAGTCTTTGACACATGGAAAGCTAGTTTTTCCAGCACCATTTGTCTTCCAGTGAACTTGTTTGGCTCCTTTGTCAAAGATTAGGTGGTTGATTGTGTTTGGAGTTGCATCAGCATATTCTATTCCATTCCACTGATTTCAGGTCTGGTTTTTTTTGCCAGTCCGATTTTATCACAGTAGCTTTGTAGTATAATTTCAGGTCAGTGATTATTATGCCCCCTGATTTGCCTTTGTTGCCCAGAGTTGCTTTTTGGTATTCTAGGTCTCTTCTGGTTCCAGATGAATTTAGGAATTTATTCTCTAGTTCTATGAGGTATATTAATGGTATTTTGATTGGGATTGCATTAAATCTATATAGCAATTTTGGGAGTATGGCCATTTTCACTATGTTGGTTCTTCCTATCCATGATCAAGGAATATCTTTCCATTTTTTGATAACCTCTTCAATCTCCTTTTTTCAGAGTACCATAATTTTCATTGTATAGATTTTTACTTCCTTCGTTAGATTGATTCCTTAGTATTTCATTTTTTTTTCTTTGAATGTTGTTGTAAAGGATGTGTTATCCCTGATTTCTCTTTGTGAGTTTGTTACTTGTGTACTGGAATGCTATGATTTTTGAGTGTTGACTTTGTGTCCAGCTACACTGCTGAATTTGGTTATTAAGTTTACAAGTCTTTTGCTAGTGTTTTCTGGGTCTACTGTGTAGAGCATCATGTCATTTGCAAAAATGATAACTTAATTTCCTCCTTTCCTATCCATATTTCCTTTTATTTTTCCTGTCTTGACTAATTGCTTTAGCTAATGTTTCCAGAACTATATTGAATAGGAGTGTGATAGTGGACATCCTTGTCTTGTTCTTGAATTTAGAATGAAAGCTTTCAGTTTTTGATCATTTAGTATGATGTTAGCTATTGGTTTGTCATAGATGGCTTTTATCAGATTGGGGTAAAGGCCATCTATTCCAGTTTTTTGTAGGGTTTTTGTCATGAATAGGTGTTGGACTTTGTCAAATGCTTTTTCTGTATCTGCTGTCATGATTATGTAGTTTTTGTCTTTAGTTCTGTTAATATGATGTATTACATGTACTGATTTGCATATGTTGAATGATCCCTGCACTGATGTATGAATCCTACTAAGTAATGATGTATAATCTTCTTGATGATTTGCTGCATTCTGGTTGTTAGCATCTTATTAAGGATTTTTGTGTCTGTGTTTATTACAGAGGTTTGTCTATAGTTTTCTTTTTTGGTTGGGTTCTTTCCTGGTTTTGGAATCAGGGTAATACTTGCTTTCAGGAATTATTTCGAAAGTATTGCTTCCTTTTCAATTTCCTTAAAGAATTCCAGCATTAGGACATTAGCTCTTCTTTAAATGTGGTAATAATTCTTCTTTAAAATTCAACAGTAAACCTGTCAGGGCCTGAGCCTTTCTTGATATATTTTTAATTATATTTTCAATATCATTAACCAATATTGAGCTTTTAGAATTTTTATATTTTTTTGTTTAGTTTTGGCAATTCAATTGTGTTTAGGAATCTGTCCATTTCTTTTGTGTTTTCCACCTTGTTAGAGTATAGGTTCTCACAATAGATATTGATGATTTAGATTTCTTTAGGATTTGTTGTGATCTCCCCCTTTTCATTCTTAATTGCTTGAATTTGTATTTTTTTCTTTCTTCATTTTGATGAGGTTAGCTAGTAGTTTTTCAATTCTATTTATTCTTTCAAAGAACCAACTTTTCAATTCATTGATTCTTTCTACTGTTTTCTTAGTCTCTATTGCATTAATTTCTATTCTTATCTTTATTGTTTCCTCCCTTGTATGAGCTTTCAGTTTGATTTGTTTTTTTTTCTAGAAGCTTGAGGTTCAACATTAGGTTGTTTATTTGCACTTGTTCTGTTTTCCTGATGTAAGAGTTCATCACCATAAATTTCCCTCATAGGACTTCTTTCATTGTGTCCCAAAAGTTCTGATATGTTGTACTGGCATTATTGTTTAATCATATACTGTTCAATTTCTTCTTTAATTTTCCCTGTGACCCACTGATTGTTTAGAAGCATGTTGTTTAATTTCCATGTGTTTATGTAGTTTTTGTGGTTTCTTTTGTCGTTGAGCTCCAGCTTCATTTCACTATGGTCAGATAGTATGAATGGGATGATTTCAACTCCTCAACATTTACTTAAACATGTTTTGTGGGCTAATATGTGGTCCATTTTGGAGAACATCCCATTTGCAGTTGAGAAGAATGTGTATTCTGATGTTTTGGGATGGAACACTATCTTAGTTACTTTTCTTCGTTGCTGAGACAAACACCTGACACCCAAAGTGAAGCAAGGAAAGGTTTATTTAGCTTACAGTTTCTGGGGATTTCAGTCCATAATCAGCTGGCTCCAAGGTAAGGTGGCAGGGCACAGGGACAGCACTTCAAGGTAGCAGCCACAGCAAAAGAGGCAAAATGCAAGCCTCTTCTCTACCCTTAAATTGTACATTGGCCACCCCCCCAAAAAAAAACCTTCAAGGTGGGTGTAACACTCACAAAATGTCTTTGCCCTCCTTTGCACAGGATGAGGATATTTACAAAGTAAGAACCCTGGCTCCCTGCTGAGTCTCTCAGTTAAATTTCTAAACTGCACAAGTTGACACAATGTAGCAACCATAACAAACAGTCTGTAGACCTCTATCAGGTTTGATCACAGGTTTAGTTTAATTATGATATTTCATTGATTTTTTTGTCTGGTTCATCTATCTGTAAGAGTACTGAGGTCCCCCACAATTGTGTTAGTGCTTATTTGATTTCTCATGTCTGTTAATATTTGTTTTATGTAGTTTGGTGTGACAGTGTTTGCTGCATATACATATATGATTGTTATCTCTTCTTGGAGTTTTCCCTTAACCAGTAGGTACTGACCTACTTTGTCTCTTTTGATCAGTTTTGGCTTAAAGTTTACATTGTCTGCAAATAGAATATCTAGTCCTGCTTGGGGGGGAGGTTCTGTGGCATAGAGAGTTGTTTTTCTTTAACTTTTAGTCTATGAATTTCTTTTTGGCTTAAATGTGTTTCTTGAATGTAGCATGTTTTTGGATTTTGTTTCTTAATAGTCTGTTTCTTTTGATTGGTGAGTTGAGACCATTTACAAAGGTGATATAACTGATATGTATTGGCTTCTCTTTTCCAGATGTTTTTCCATTGTTGGTTCTCTGTCTTTCTCCTCTGTTTAATTGCTTGCCCTGCCTGGCTACTTCTTTCCATTGGTATTCATGTGTTTGCAGTCTTTGTTATCTCTTTCTAATACATCCTTCAGAGCATTCTGTAGAGATGGTTTGGTGGTCATAAATTTCTTCAGTTGTTCCTTGTCATGGAAGTATCTTATTTCTCCATTGATTTTGAAAGATAGTTTTGTGGGTTACATCAATCTTGGTTGAAGATTGTTTTCTTTCAGAGCTTGAAATACTTTGCCCCAAGCTCTCCTTGTTTTGAGGATTTGTGTTCAGAAGTCTGTAGTGATTCTAATGGGTTTTCCTTTACAGGTGATTTGTTTCCTTTCTCTAGCCACTTTTAATATAGTGTTCTTGTGCTGAATTTCTGGAATATTGATTATGGTATGCCTTGATCTAGATTTATTTTGGTCATGGTTATTTGGAGTTCTATATGCTTCATTTATTTGCATGTAAATTCTTTATTTGTGTTTGGGAAGTTCTCTGCCATTATTTGTGTGAAGAGTTTTCTATGTCTTTTCCACTGTCTCCAGCTTTCTCACTGACTCCAGTCAATCTTATGTTGCTCTTCTTTGCTTCGTCTTGTGACAGTTGGATTGCTTTTTCATGGTGCCTTGCTATTTTTAAGATATCTTTCTTTTCATGGTTGCTAGCTGCAATCCTGTCTTCTATATCAGTTATTTTATCCTCACCTTCATTCAATCTGTTGCATATACTTTCAATGGAGTTTTTAATCTCCTGGACTTCTGTTTGTATTTGTTTAATGGATTCTATTTCTTTCCTTTGCTGGGCTTTTATGCTTTCCATTGTTTTCCTGGACTCCTCTATTTTTTTTAAGCTGTGTTTGCTTTAATGTCATTCATTTTGATCATCATTTCTTTTGTGACTTAGGGATTATTTTTTCTATAGCCTGTTTCTTTTTTTTTTTTCACTTCTGTTGCTGCCATTTCAGAAAGTTCCAGTGGTTAGCTTCTGATTTCCTCTGTTTTATTGTGCTCTGAGCTTTTCCTGGGTGGACTGGAGGTGTGATGTTGCATTTTGCTTCTGTCTTGCCATTTTCTGTTTTTTGTATTGTTTTGTTTCTGTGTTGATGCTTACAGGTTTCTTAAATTAGATAGATTTATCTGCAGTATTGAGGCTTCCCCAGGAAATGGCTGCTCCACAGGGTTATCTTCTAGATGTAGGGGGTTCTCGGTCTTTGTGCCTATCCAAAGAACCCACCTCCCAAGGCATTGAGGATGAAAGCTTGTTACCTACTTGACTCAGCACCCAATCCTTTGGTACTGGATTATGGTGATGGTCATGGTCCCATACAATCACCGTGTTGTCATACGGGACAGAAAAACTGATATAGCAGTATGGTATCCTGGTTAAAGAAGTACAGTTTACAATAACAATCATCTCAAGTGCAGGCTGGTTACTGATAAACTGTGAGAACTATTAGCCTGATACTTTTAAACAAAGGAGCAAACTCTACAGTTGTATAACAGAATACAGCTCCTACCAAGAACCTTTGCAATGATTTTCCCTTTAGTGGAGTGATTTTACCCTGTTGTGAGGGGGGATAAGAGGGATAAGGGGCAGGACAGAGAGATGAGTGAGGTCCTGTATAGTCAGAGCAGGGCTGTGGGGGAATAGGATGATCACCAAAGTTTTGGGAAACTGGAGACTGAAGAGGGAAAGAATGGAAGAGGAAGCATAGGAATATTGAAGTGAAGAGGCAGAGAAGACACAATATTTATACACATGGAAGTATCATCTAATCAAGCAAGATGGTTGACAAAAGAGAATTAAAAGACAAGTAGATGAAAACATGATGGAAGGTAATAAATCTAAATCATTACAGGAAGAGAAAAGAAAACATAGAGAGAGAAAACAGAGTTTAAAACCAGAAAACAGAAATAACCCTAAAACATACAACAAGACTAAATTAAACTTAATAAAAAAAGACCTCAGTGGGACAGGAAAAGGAAAACCCATCAAACAAACATAGAAAAATAAATTGAGTAAAATTTCTCTGGTGTTCGAAGTTCTAAGATAGGTCCAAATCGGATCTTAGAAATGTGTTGTTTACTCCAGCCAATTTTTCCCTGGGATTTGTGCTGAGTATAGGGCTGATCTTGGTCTCTGGATGTGTGGGCTGGGGTTGGCATTCTGTTTCTGGGATTCTCCTCAACCCTTAGATATATATATACTTTTTTTTTCTTTAAAGAATGACAGTCTCACCTGCCCCCTTGTATACTGCCTGTCCATGTGCCAAAGCACAATGCTGGTTCATCTGATTACCAACTGCTGGTGTGCATGTCCATGCCTGGATCTTGGGGAATCCCCTGCTGGGGTGGTCTGGCCATGTGCATTCCACCACTGCTGCTGCTACCGTGGGCGCCTTGCTGAGTCACTGGGCAGGATTCTGCCTTTTTTACTGGCTTCATGGAGAAATCACAGGATGAATGTGCCATTCAAGAAGCGTGGGTTTTCTGGGCAAACTGGATGGATGAAAGAGACAAAAAATAAGAGTCAAAAAATGGTGGAACCTGTAACCAATTTCTGTGCCTCCTTGGACGCAGGTGGTGGAAACACACTTTAAATGATCTGAGGAGGCGATGATGATGAGCAAGGGAAGCACTAGATCAGACAGAATATAATGATGAAATTAATAGATAATACGATTCAGGTAAAGAAGATAGATTTTAGTGGGAATTGATTTCATATTTAAACTTGAACATTGGAATTGAAGGTGACAGCAGAACATCTGAATGGAAATAGAGAGACAATTCATGTGAGAAATTCACCTAAACACAGAGTTGATGTGGCGGCAGTTATTGATGGTATGAAACCAAAAAAGCCATGTGGGATCAGCGTGGAGAAGGTAAAGTGTGTTCACTTCAGTGGGGGATAGGACAAGGACTCAGACCTCAGAGAATGGCCACACAAAGGAAGAACCCTGAAGAAAAGCCAACAAAACATCTGTTTAAAAACAACAAAACTATGAATGAAAACTAGGTGAAAGTTTAAGTATCCATTCAAAACTTTTCTATAGAAGTGCAAAGGTTTGTCACAACCAATGAGGCTGATGTCATATTAAAAGCATGTTTGTAAAAGAAAGCATCTATCCATAAAGGAGTGGGCTGATTACACCCTATCCTGTAACGTAAAGTCTTGGTTTAAATCTCCTCAATATATGATGTACCCTTAGAAATGCCAGGGTTTTGATTCCTCAGCAATTCAAAATATCCCTACTGGGGGGACAAATGGGAAAAATAAGGAGGTAGAAACATGAGAGAAATGTAGATACAGTTTTTGTCTTCTCTATAATGAGAGTAGAATTTGTCAATGAGGTCATCTTAAATAGAAGAATGAGAAGGAGGAGGAGGAGAAGGAGGAGCAGGAGGAGGTGGGGGTAGAAAAGAAGAAGAGAAAGAAGAGGTAAGTTTATAGAGAGCATATCAGAAAGCTAGTGGGATCAATAGAAAGTATATAGTACCAGATCCAAAAACTTGGCAGGAACAAGGGCAGGTCCAAAAGCTGAAGAAATAAGAACTACAGAGAACTACCCTTTATTGTAATTATCTGTCCAATATGCCAGGCTTCATCCTTCATCCCTCCATCACTAGTGCCAGACTCTAGCACTGAATCATGGTGTCCTCTACACCCTTGACAATAAGATCTCCCTCCCGTGATATCTTTCCTAAAGGAGCCCAAGGCACTCTTTCCTGACACTGCGGTACATGGTGAGGAATTTCCCCAAACAAAAATTAGTGCTGATGCTCAAACTAGCCCCCAAAGTCAGTCAAAAAGGCAAGTAAATGAAAATAAACTCTCTGTTATGCTCTACTCTTGTTTCTCAGCATCAAAATACACCCTTACTTTTATGTTTCACAAAAGAATAAGCTTTAAAGGACCCTAACAATATAACCATCCTTTCTATGACTCATACACATTCATTCACTGCTCAGATTTTCAGACAGTGACTGCTTTCCACAGCTCTAGATCCAGGCCTCTAGTATCTATCAGTGCCTGCTCCTGTGCCAGTCTAAGATTATGCTAAATCTGCAATAAATTGTAAGATTACTCAGGGCCATGGTAGTTTCTATATACTGGATTCATTTATTTTCCTCAATAGTTTATGTTATAAACTTCTTCCCTAGCGCTGTAACTACTGATAAAGGAATAGATAGTAGAAGATAAGTAATCTGAATGTCAAACTAACTTATGCTTTTAGAACCTTCTTCGACTCTGTTCTGTATTTACTATTGGCTCTTAAATGTGCCTCACCACAGCTATATTCTTATCTCCATTGATTAAATGATAATTCATGTTAGGCCTGGAGGGCTTGACTATAGTCACAACTCAAGGTAATGAAGAAAATGTGTTGGAGCGTGTGTAAAATTGGTTTCACTTTAAAAGGTAACTTTTTATGCAAGGGAAAAGTTGTAGCCTCTTCAAGCAAAGGAGAATAGGCATATTTCAGGGTAAGAAAAGTGAATTAAGAGAAGAAATACAGATGTATTGAATTTTCTGATGGGCATTTTAAAATACGATGCACAAAATTGCTTTAAGCATAGCATGGGAAAATGTTCACAAAAGTAAAGATTTTCTGGTATGTGTGGGAAGACATAGTCAGACACTTTCATATGTTTGTTCACGGCTGCAGGTACAGTCTTTAGCTATTTTCTTGGATGAAAGCAAGACCTTAGCTGTTAGAAGTCATCCTCATAGTGATGATTTCAAAAAGTAGGAATAAAATTCTGTCCCGTTCCACATGTGTGTGACTATGTAAGACCAGTTATGAGCTAAGCTTTCCTTGGGGCCTTCATCACATCTCGAGAGTAAATCAGGCTCAAAGAAAGGTAAAAGTCACAGTTCAGGACAGTGAGTTTATTGTTTCAGTATATTAACCTGGAATACACAGGAGTTGACTTAGATATTTTATAAACAGTATAAGAAATATTCCTTTGTCTATGGAAAGTTACGTCCTCCTTCACTGCCTTGAATTTCTCCTCCTTTTCTCATCAATTTCGCCTCTTTCCTGTGTCTCCACTTATTTTTCTACAATTACTCTTGTTCCTTAGGATAAAAATATATATGTAAGCACTGTACATTTCTGTAACTACTCTAAGTTTTTCCTTACATGATCTGGTTAACATATCTTGTGTAGTATATTGATTTCTTATCTTTATTGCAGTCTCTGAAATATATGATCATTTCTTTTTTCTCTGCACTCTTCCTATAGTTTATTTATACATTTTTACCTTCCTTAACTTTCTTAAAGAGACTCCTCTCCCTTCACTCACTCATAGGAATCAGTGCTACCTAGAATTCCATCCTGTGGCCTTGGCCTTCTTTTTGTTTCTTCTAGATATAATACCCACAAACCATGACTTCAGCTACCATTTATATTCTAATGGCTAGTGTCAGCCATTCTATCTCTATCTATCTACCTATCTATCTGTCTGTCATCTATCATCTATCTGTATCTATCATCTATTTATCTAACTATCAAATGCATCTCATGCACCAACCAATATTATATATACTGGAAATGAATTGTAAAAATATTCACAGTCACAAATCTTATTGAAATTAGAACTCAGAGGAAGAGAAAGCCAATGAAATAAAAAACAAACCATATTGTGTCAAAGGAGCATGATTGTCATAAAGAGGAAAGTATAGAGTGAAGATATAGACAGTTATGAGTCAGGGAACATTTCAGTAAGATGAAAATCAATAAAGAAATAAGTGGTAAAAGGGATAATTGGATATAAAATCAGGCATAAAAATTTCAAGGAAAAAGATTTCAAAAAGGTAGGCAAAAATCTTACAAGAATATTCTTGGCGTTTTCCGTAAACAGCAAGGACAGTGTTTTTACATCAAGAAAAGTGAGAAGAATAAAATTTGGAGAGTTAGGAAGACAAGAATCATATTATATAAGACCATATATAGCTCAAAATAAACTCCATGAATTTTATTGATATCTAGATATACAAATTCAATATCCATTGAAACTTTTCATATCTTATGCATATTTTAAACCCACTCTTTTCCTAAATGAAGCCTATTATCTTTCCTACAGATTTTTTTCTTTGTTCCTTAACTTGATGAATGTTACAGTCCAGTTATTCAAATAGAAATGAGAAAATTGTCTCCAGTGTCTTCCATACCTTATCTCCTACTTGTAATAATCTGTTACGGTAAGTGTATTCTAACTCTTTAAAAATCTATGTGCCCCAACTCTTCAATAGCCACTGAATTCAATCCTGCACAGTTTCTGTCTTATTATACTAGGTTAAT
Organism: Cuniculus paca; assembly: GCA_004365215.1. NCBI lineage: Eukaryota > Metazoa > Chordata > Mammalia > Rodentia > Cuniculidae > Cuniculus > Cuniculus paca. The sequence continues at coordinate 779 of RJWT010039589.1, read as the reverse complement.
TCTAGCGCTCACAGACTCATTTTTCCTCCCACAATCACCCAATTTAGTCTTCAATATTGGAATCAGAATATGTTTTGGTATTATAAATGACCTCTGCGTTAGTATCACAGGAATATATCATAGTCGAATAGAGTACTACATACTGCATAACTTAAATAACAATTAATTTAGCACTAGACCTCCAAAGTCAATGTGTCAGTAAATTTTGTTTCTTCTCAACTCCATCTTCTATGTTCTCATATGACTATCTCTCTGTTCAAGGCATCACTGGTGTCTCTTACTCTTCTTTGAAAGACCCTAGTCCTGTTGAATGAGAGCCTTGTCCTTATGACCTCATTTAACCTTAATTATTCTTTGAAAAGCCTGTTTCAAAATACAGTAACCATGGGCACTAGAGTTTCAACCTATAAATGTGGGGGAACACAAGTGTCATGGGTTGTGTTTAGATGTTCCCTCAAAGCTTCATGAGGTCATAGATGGGACTTTTTCAGAGGTGACTGGATCTAGAGTATAGGATGCTGAAATTAAGGGTGTGTGATTACTAAATCAGTCCAATGATTGGTTTGGTGCTGCTCTAATTCTGGTGGCCTGGATACAGTAGAAGGCACAGAAGAAGCTCATCTTCCTTCCTTTTTGCCTTTTCTATCTTGCGGGTGCCATGAACTATTCTCCTCCGCCACACCCCGCTGTTGTATGCCACTCTTCCTTGGAGCCAGCTCATGATGGACTGAAACCTCTACAAACTCTGAGCAAAATATATCTTTTCCCCTTTAATTTTG
>RJWT010039588.1:0-12641 GCA_004365215.1 Cuniculus paca | reverse complement strand
AGGGAAACTGAGGCACGTGGACATGCTCAGCCTGTCTCTCAGGGAGTGGTTCGCAGGGCTGAGTTTCAGACTGAAGGGACTGAGAGGGTGTGGCCACCTCTAGGGGATGAAGAGAACCCTAGGGAGGGGACCCCAAAAGGGGCTCAGCCTGTGCCTGGGAGCTGAGGGCAGAGGAGGGGGTGGGGGGGCAGCAGCTAGAGCCGCCAGCTGGGCCAGCTCAGGGTTTCCAAGTTTTCCAGACTCACTGCTCCAACTTACGGACGGCCCCTAAGAACTTTCGAATCAATATTCCCCAAACTAGAAGTTAAAACGCATAAAAGCATATTTCTTCACTTTTTAAAAAATAAGACAGAAAGCTGTGCAAGTCAGCATGTTTTTGAAGGGGAAAGCCCTGTACTTTCTAAAAAGAAAAGAGAAGAAGAGTGAGAAGAGGGTCCTAGTTTTAGGTGTTTTCAAATCTCTCAGCGCCTGGCCCAGCGAAAGGGCGCCCTGTTCACGTGGGCTGCCCCGCCCGCCCTGTGGCCACGCGGTGCTGTGGCTGAAGGGCAAGAAGAAACCCGGCGTCCGCAGCTGAGCGCCCGGGACGGAGGGCTGGGCCCGGCGTCCTTTCAGACAGGTGTGAACCTCTGGTTGCGAGTGGCATCCCAGGCTTCCTTTAAAATCTCTGCGTGCCACCTGCACTGCGTCGCCGGCGTTCCTGTGTTTTATTGGATTATGGACCATGGCCCCTCCTGCACTGGGAATGGCTCTGGCTCCTGTCCATGCCCACGCAGCTTCTCGCATCGGTCACCTGGCAAACATGGCTCCCCCAGCGATCTTGCGTAGGCAGTGGTCCCTATACCCAGAGGCGCCGTGGTTCACGCTTGCTGGCACAGCGCAGCAGGGGGCGGTGGATGTCTCAAACGCCACGTGGGTGTCTCAAACGCCGCCACCTGTGGGCTGGCCCTGTGCCCGCGTTGCCCCTTGGAGGGATGTGTCACACCCTCAGCGCTGCTCTAGTTCCAGGACAGTTTGCTTCCCCACATCATTAATTCCTGGTGAAAACAACCTGCCCAGCTCGGGAGTCCAGAGCAGGCTCCTGGGCTTAGAGAAGAGCCAAGGCCTTGCAGGGTGCGGTGGTGCACACCTGAACCCCGGCACTCTGAGGGAGGCTGAGGCAGGAGGATCTTGAATTTCAGCGCAGCCTGGGCAACTTCATGACTTTGTGAGAACTTTGCTCAAAAAATAAGGAAAAAAAAAAAGGCTGGGAGTGCAGCTCAGTGTGCAGGCCTTGGGTTCAGGCCTCAGTGTTGGAAAAAATAACCAACAGAGGCCTGGCTGCTGGGGTGGTGGGGAAGACCGTGTAGCACACCCCAGAGCTGAGGTGGACAGCCCAGAAAGGGGCGGCGCTGCCGGAATGCGATGAGGGGACTTGGGATGGAGGCGTGTGCTGTCCCTCGGCATCGCACAGCTCAGACTGTGAGGGTTCATCTCACTTCAGCTCAGAGCACCCCGAGAAGAAGGGACTTCTCATGCTGGCTCCTCCCACTACAACACGGGGGGCCCAGGAGGGGCTGTGTGACAGCCACGGTTATGAGCACCTCTCATTTCACCCCTGGAAAGTCATCTCTAAAACACATTGTACCAATTACCAAAACCTTACATAGAGCATTTCTAAGAGCTTCTAGAGAAGTCGAAGGTCTTATAAATAAACTTTTTCCTCCAAGTACCGTGGACTGAACTCACTCTAGATACCTTCCAGTACCCTGGCACATTGGTCACAACTAAGAGACTGGCACTGGGGCACGGCTGTTAACTAAACTCCAGGGATCACTTAGCGTTTCCTTGTTTTCCAAAGAGGTCCTTTTCTCTTCTGGGACGCCAACCAGGAAGCCACGTTACAAGCGCTGTCACATCTCCTTTGGTGTCTCTGGTCTGTGGCAGTTTCCTGGTCTCTCCTTGGTTTGTACGTCCCTGATTATTTCGGGAAACACTGATGAGGTTTTTTTTTCCAGAATGTCCCTCAGGTTGGCTTCGGCCCGAGTCTCTCTCCCGGTTAACTGGGAGGATTAGCTGTGGGGAAGACGGTCACAGAGGCAACTGCCCTTCTGCGTGCGTCCAGTCAAATGCCTGCGCTGCAACACATCCACTGTGGCCAACTCTGGCCGCGATGGCTCCGCAAAGGCCTCCTTCGTCTGGTCCACGTCAGCTGGCTTCCTTTCCACTTTCCTTGTTCTCTGTTTAGAAACAAGGCTAAATGTTTAGTCCACACTCTGGAGAGGTGCTGAGCCCTTCCCTTAAGTGTGGACACAGGATTTAAGTCTTATCAGTGCATTCTTTCCTAAGGAAGATTTATCCCCTCTCCTGGCTATCTGAATATGCAATCATTTCTGTATAGCACCCCGTGCTTGTGGGTATTTACTTTATACTTGGGCTTAAAGCCAGCGGCACATTTGTGACTCCATCCCTCAGGTGGCTCCTGCTTTGGCTGCAGGAATCCCCCTTGCCTCCGGCCAGCCCTGGGAGGAGGGACTGTGGCCATCACTTTTGGTGCTGGAGACCACTTCTGTGGAGGCGCACAGACATAGCCTAGTTGTGACATCACACTTGGTCCAGAGGAGATTACAACAGTTAACCTGATCAAATGACAATCAAGCTATATATATTTTTTACATTTTCATTCATTACAATCCCCAGAGCGACCCATTGAGTGGGAAGACTTTAGCTTCCTAACCTTGAGGTGTGCTTTGATAGAGAAGGTTGAATGAACATTTTCATGCATTTTTATGCTTGTGAGTATTTCTTCCTAAAAATGATTGAATCTTAATTTATGTAGTGGAATCATTTTCTACAAGGGTTTTTACTGCCTCCAACAGCATATGTGGGTTACTAAAGCTATTGCTATCAGCAGAGGAAACACACATGCAAATAAAACATGATAGGAAGTACATACACACATATATACACATATCAAGCACTTACCTAACCCCATATCTGTATCAATTTTTTTTCAAAGTCCATTATAGGAGACAGAGCAGAGAGGTCGACCAGATGGTCTTTTTAATTTGCTATACAAAATTTGATGCCACCATTTCTCTGGGAAGGGTAACATAGCCATTGCATTCTCTCTCACATACTGCAAGATCCCCTCATGCCCAGCACCACACTTAGTGCCCAACATCCACATGCTGGTGAACCCTGTCACGTGAGGTGAGTCTATTTACAGAGGGGCCAGAGAGCTGGCCCAATCTCACCTCTGTCAACCTCCCAGCAGGGCAGCAGGTACCTCTGTGATCTGTCACCTGCTCCACTTCTGTCCCTCACTTCCTGCCCAGAATCCAGCACGAGGCCTGGCACGTAGATAGATGCCCAGCACATGCCAGTGAAACCCCCGAGGCAATGAAGTAAGAAAATTAACAAAAAATCCAAAGTTAAAAAAAATTTTGTACCAAGAGTGCAAAAGAAGGAAACAGCGACAGCTGGGGAGCAGAATGAGGGGTTGCACCCTTGGGGTGGGACGCCAGGTCACCTCCTGGCCCCACGTGACCCTTTGGACCCTCAGTCTTCCCCCAAGCAACAGCACTTCCATGGTCCCTCCTACTCGAGGGGCCTGTGAGGATTAGAGTGGCGGACAGAAGTGTCCATTCCGCCCCCAGCACATCACAGATGCTTGCCCTTTGCAGCCAGAGTGATGTCTATTGGTCAAGTGACTGAAAGCCCTATCTGCCCTCTTGGTTCCTATCAAGCCTTCCAGGAGAGATATTTCAAAGGTTGATGCAAAAAGGTGAAGATCCATCATCAGCGAGGCTCTGGACCCTGGCAGAAAAATACACGATACACTGTGACCTGAATTCTTCATTAAGAAGAAAACTCCGCGATGAGATCCGCCGAGACCTCCACAAGCAGCCCACGTAAGCTGGTACCAAAAGCAACAGCGGGGCTTCGATCAGCAAGGCCGCCACATGCCGCTGCATGTGGGCTCAGCACAGACCCAGGCCGGGGGGGGGCAGCGCCCTGGCCTGCAGAGCTGGACCGAGTGCCACTGTTTCCTCTGAGCCTCTCGCTAGCTCCCTTCCTCCTGCCCCTTGACCCAGCCTCGTTCCTCACACTCCCGGCTCCCTCTGAGCCCCCGTCCTCTCACTCCTTCACCTGTGTTGGAGGCAGTGGCACCTGGTCCTCTACTGGGTCCTTGTCACCCAGACCCCAGCTGGCTGTGCATACAGGACGCCCCCCCATCCTGGCCCACCCTGGGCACATTCAGAGTTGAACCTGGAGGCGGAGGTGGGTTTGGGGATGACGGCTCCCGGAGGAGCTGTGAGGAATTATAAACAGTGTCACGTCAGCTCCAGATTTAGCCTCAGATCCTGCCTTGAGCGCGAGGAAACAGGGTTGTGACAGGGAGACGCTTCCTGCCAGACGAATGTCCAGACGTGTCTCGAGATGGGGGCGATGACAGGCAGACGGCTTTGCGGGGCGGGCAGCACGGCTTATGTGCTGCAGGTGTCGCCAAGTGCCGCTGAGGGGGTGTCTGTCAGGGAGGAGGGGGCGGCTGAAGATAACGGCGTCCTCCCTTCCCTTGCCAGCAGTCACCGGCAGCAGACAGACAGACAGACACAAAGCAGGGACATCCTCCCAGCGGGGACGCCCCATGCCAGCCCTGGGCCTGTCCAGACTCGGTTTTGTGACAGGCAGGCGGCTGCAGGGTGTGGACCTCGACAGCAGATTGCTGCAGCCTCCCAGCCTCCCCAAACCCCAGGCTCCCTCTTGTAAAAGGAAGATCCCTTTATGGACTGACTCGTCCGGCACATAAGACCCCCGCCCCCTACCCAGAAAATATGCTTCCCCAAATCTTCCGCAGCCCACGCATGACATCAAGCAGCAACTTCCCTGAACCTCAGAGCCACCGAGGCTGCTGCCCTCTCTCCGACAGCTGGTTTCCTGCAGGAGTAAGACACTGCACCGCTGCATCGTTTTAGAGCAAATGGCGTTTAACACGTCTGTTTTTTCACAAAAAGGCGCACTGAAATGCATCCTGTCTGCGGAGAGGATGAGAGGTCACCATGGGTCATCACATCGAGATGACCCTAGGGTGCACGTTACAGGTCCATGGAGCACCTGAGGGCCCGGGACACCCAGACACACCCCTGCTTCTCAACACCGCAGTCCTAGAGGGTGCGGGGACACTAAGAGAGGACAGACACATCCTGCGCTGACAGGTGTCCATGATCAGACCCCGGGGAGGTGTGAGTTCACACACACCACTCACCGCTCCTGGGGGTCCTGACTAGGAGGCATCCAGGCAAATGGCACTCGGGCCAGGGCTCAGGACGGTGGACTGGAGAGAGGGAACATTCTGAGCGGGGCAATCAGCAGGCGCAGAATCACAAAGGCATCCAGAGCTGGCGTTTCTCAGGGTTAAGTAGTTCGTTGTAACTGCTGTTCCTAGTGCAGTAACCAAGCTGGGCGAATCAGGTACCTGCTGTGTGCCTGGCGCTGGGCCATGCAGTCCACAAACAGACTCGGGGGGCCCTCAACTCAGTCCAGTGATGGACGCACGCCCGCTGCCCCTTGTCACAAGTGAGGAGACAGAAAGAGCCTGAGCAGGGGGCACCGGGAGGCCCTAGCACTCAGGCTTTGGCACCTACAGTGTGCTGTCCTTGTGTGGTCTTGGGAAGAGACGGTGACCTTGCCAATCGCCCTGAGCCAGCCCCGCCAACCTCGAAGGTAGAGGTCCTGCCTGCCGTTGTGTAGGAGAAAGGCCCAAGGCCCAGAGGGGAGAGGACACAGCCAAGGCTGCTGCACCACGGGGTACTGGAGCTGCTTCTGAATATGGGGTTCTCTTGACACTGCCTCTGACACTGGAGGGGGGTGTGGCCAGCTGTGCCCCTCTTCCTGTAGCCCATGTTGGGGGTCCTCCTCCCAAGCCACTCCTCCAGGAGCCCCTCCCACAGGTGGGAGCAGTCCGCTTCTGCCACCCCCCTCACACACCTGCTTGGTCCTGGCAAAGTGAGGGGTCCTTCGGGAGGCGGCCGGGTTCAGATCCTGCCCCCTGCCTGGCCCTTATTCAGCCCCTGGAGCTTCCTGCTTTTGTGTGGCCAAGGGAGAGTGATGCTAACGGTACTTACCTCTCAGGGCCGCATGTGGAGGAGCCGAGAGCCCAGGAGTGCAGTGGCAGCGCCCGGCAGGCGCCCGACGCACACACCTGCTGTGGGTAATCACACAGGCACACACAGAGCGCCGGCTTTTGGGTCCAAGGTCTCCCTAGATCTGCGGGGAATCTCAAGCTCCTGAGGCAGGAAAAGCCTCCTTGCTCCTGCGATTCCTTTGTGACAATGTGGCATCAGGGGAAAAAAAATTCCAGAGCTTGGAGCCAAGCCAGAGTTCAGAACTGCCATCTTCTCTGCTCTTGCCGTGTAAATTGGGGCCAATTATTTAACCTCACCGAGTCTCCCTTTCTTCAGCCGGAACACTAGGACTTCCCTTCTACTTCACGGTTGCTGTGATGAAGCAGATTCACACATGCAGGGATCCCTCAAGCTGAACCCTCCTTGAGCTCCTAATGGACACTGTGTGCAGCCACAGGGGCTGGGAGGAGGCGACAAGCAGCACCAGGGCGTGGGACCTCCCAGCGGCAGAGTCGGGATCTGAAGCCAGAACTCCCTGCGTGCAAGGGGGGCGGGGGCCTGCTCCTCTCAGAGTGGGGTGTCCCCAGGTCACACGTACCCCTTGGTGTGTGGGGTCCAAAGCTCGAAAGGCACAGAAAAACGGGTTTCACAACCATCTCTGCGAGAGCAGAACGCAAACACACTTTGCCCCGCGGGCCACTCACTTCCACCTGGGCACCGCAGCGCTCCCGGAGGGACCCGTCCGCGCACCTCTGGCTCCGGGACACCTGATCCCTGCGCAGAGAAGCAGGGGAGGCTCCTTGGGCCATCGGACCCCCAGATGTCCCCAGGCTCCGGCGAAGCAGACGGGGACGCGCCTTCCTCGACCCCTTCGGGGCACCCCTCTGGCAGCCAGGCGACATGGAACCCACTCGCACACTGTCCCCAGCGTCTCCTCAGTGCGGTCCCCGCGTCTTCTGCGCTGGACTCTGTGCTTGGGGCTCAGGGTAGCTCCAGGAACAGGAAGTGGGAATCCCTGCCCCAGCCCTCCAGGGACCATGCCTATTTGCACACCGGCTCAAACGCACACACACGCGCGCACACACACACACACACACAGATGCGCTTGCAGATGCCCCCTGCACGGAGGCTCACTGAGTGTCCCTTCCCTGCAGAACGCCACTAGACAGAGGCAGAGAATCCTGCCCATCTTGTTCTCTGTGGGGTCCCCAGGTCTGCAGCGGAACCTAGCACATAGTAGTCACTTTATGGTTTGTAACATTTTGTAATTATGGTGCAGGAAGAGTGAATAAGGGGTGGGAGCCGCTCCCATGGAGGAGGGTGCAGCTTCCTCACAGTCTGGGGAGTGCAAAGCCAGCCTCCGGAGAGCTTCATGAACCGCCCAGGACACCAGCCCTCTGCTCCATCCCTGAGCCCAGCTACAGAATCAGCCTGGGCGGGGAGCCCCGGAACACCTTCAGGTAATTTTGGAACCACTGATCGCAGACAGCCAGCCTCAAAGCCCGGATCACTTAGTGTCGCGATGCCTCCTCACCTCTTTTCCCCAGGTGTCGACCTAGGAAGACACGCCGGAAGTCCGTCCGGACACAGTGCACGCTCATCCAACAAAACTGCGCCCCCACCCGCTGAGCTTTTCCGCAACTCTCCTTCTTGCCTGAGGTGTGACCCATGCAGTCGTCTGTGCAGCTTTTCCAGGCCCCTCCCCTTGCGAGACTGGAACCTTCTGAGGGAGACGCAAACTGCGTTTTATTTCCTGTTTTTAGCCCCGCCATGGCTTCCTGCATCGGGACCGGGATGGCGTTTGGCATTTTCTGGTGCTTAGGATTGGGGTGTGATGGCTTAGCCGGCCACTGCTTTCCACTCAAGGAGGGGAACCTCACCGAGAGCCAGGTGCCCCCAACTCTCTCTTCTCACCCCCTCTCCTCGCATCTGACCCGACTGAAGGTGCCAGGCAGAAAGACCAGGAGTCAGCGTCTCCCTCCTCCCCTCCTCCTCTAGTCCTGGGAAAGCAAGACAGCGAGGAACAGGCTGAGTCCAGAGCAGAAGTGCTGCCCAGCCCGGCTGCGGCGTGGCCGTGACCCGCAGGCCCTGGCTCTGTCCTAGGCACGCTGGCCTTCAGGGAGCCCCCAGGACGACCTGCAGAGTGGCTGTCCCTGGGTCAGTGTGATGTGTGCTGAGTCAGGACACAGCGACCCCAGGGCCCACGGTCCCCTGCTAGAGGAGGTCGAGAAGGCCCCTCGCAGGCCCAGGCACCCTGACCTGCATCTCCAAGGATGAGCTGGAACCTTCTGGTTGCAGAGGAGACTGCAATGGAAGGTGAAGGTTAGGTGCACAGGCCCAAGAGCCAGGACTTTCTCCTGTCAGCAGCCGGAGTAAAGCTGTGGAGCTGGGATCACTTTTAGTTAAGTAGGCTCATTGTGATTTATGGAAAATTCAGAATAAAAATGGCTGACGCCAGGTAGCAGGGGCTACCAAGTAGGTGGAGGCCTCGGGGATAAGGCTTCTCTGTGTGGGGTTCCATCACCTGCCGTGGCTGCTGGGGCTCCAGCCTTCACACTTGCCTCTCTAGCAACAAGACAAAAGAATAGGGTAGCAGATGAAAAGGTTTTACTTCCTGCAAAATCAGCTCCTTTTAAAGACCTTTCCCAGAAGCCCCATATACAACTTTGTCTTACATCTTATTGGAACTTAATCTTTTAGATACTTTAGTGGTTAAAAAAAAGAAAAAATTTGAAAATGTAGTCTTTATTCCGAGCAATAATTTACCCTGCTACACATCAGAGTTTAGTAACTAAAAATCAAGGTGGAGGTGGACATCACAGAGGCATCTGCTTAAAAAGGCTTGAGACTGCAGGAAACAGAACACCTGACACCCAAACTTTATTCCCTCAACAAAACATTTGGAAGAACACTGCTGGGTGCTGACTCAGCAATAACATCAAGACCCAGAATATAGGCTATCTTTTATTTTGCCATTCTCCAGGTTGAGCTATTAATCAAATGAACTATTATTAAATTGGTTAATATTCGTGAAACATTTCATGAAGCTATAGAAAAATAAAATAGGCTAAATGGAGCAACTCACAATCACAAGATGACTGCCACAGCTCCAGACATCACATCTTGCCCTTAGAGGGACATTTTATAAAGCAAGAAAGAAAAGAAGCCATTATTTTTTCCTTCTCAACTAAATGGCCACCTTCCCCAGGGCCCAGCTGCTGAGCTGGCTGTGAAGTCACAGAACTGAGTCAAGTATGTGGCAGCCCCAGCACTGACTGGAAATTGCATCAGAAGTCCTCCTCTTCTGCAATTAAGAATGCTCGTTTCACTAGTCCCTGGGGGCCGAGAGGGGGCTCCAACCACAGTATGCGAGGAATTCTGCGTTTGCACCTTGGCCTGAGCGTCCCAATTTGTCTTGTAATTTCATTAACCCTGGCGCCGCATACCACAGACATATTTCCCAGCTAACGGCCTGTCGCAGGGACCCGCGCTGCCTTCTTCAAATCCAGCCACTCCATCCCCCGTCTCGCACGGTTCACTGGGACTCATAACACTAGGGAGGCTGCAGGGGCGAGGAGGCCGAGAACCCCGGGTCCGGCGCGATGGAAACTATTCCCCCGCCTTATTGCCAGCAGCGAGCTTAATTAGGATTCAAGATCACGTCCAGGAGCCCAGGCAGGGCAGTGGCCAGCAACGTGTTCTTCGCCTCCTGGGCTCAGCTCGCGTCTGCTTTTGCATTTTGCAGGAGGCAGGGAACGGAATGGCTGTGCGCGAGAGAGTCAGGGACACAGGGACACACAGACAGAGACAGACAGGTGGCTGCTCAGGAGGGGAGGAGGCCTGCACGGGAGACAGGGAACGCGTGGCAGTCGCAGGGCCAGGGAGGGAGTTTGCAACGGCAAGCAGCAGGCACAGTGACCTGGAAGTGCTTCCCACCCACCACAGAGGTCAAGGTCAGGAGCAGACTTCCTGTCCCTACCGCACAGGTGACAAGAGGTCATGGCCCTGTTGTGTTCAGTGCTCCGGACTGGCCTGAGCATGGGGAAGAGCCTGGGGTGCAAAGCTGAACCCCAAGCTAAATTTGCTCTCTGTCTCTCCCCAGCTACTCGTGTCAGCCACTGTGACAAAACACATGAGGGCAGCAGGGAGAGAAGGAAGGGTCCGTCTTGCCCCCTGCTTCCGTCTCAGTGCTGCTCTGTCCTTGCCTCTGCCTCCGTGCCGAGGTGGGACAGCGTGGCAGAGGTAAGCGACTCACATCACACACACAGGAGGCAGAGGTGAGAGAGCCAGAGAGAGGGGCCAGGGCCGAGGCCAGCATGAACCCTCAAGGTCACAACCCCAGGGACCTGTGTCCTCCCCCATCCGCCCCAAACTGCACGGTGGCTCCGCTGCGAGCTTGTAAATGGCTCCACCCGCAAGGTCACAGCTTCGGACCCAGCAGACTCTGCAGGTCACAGTGCTGACTGCCGCTGCCCTGGGGGCAGCTTTGCACACAAGGAGCCTGTGGGGACACACGTGAGACCCAACCATGACGCTGCGCTCCCGTGGGTCTTTGGGTGCCGGGTTCCTCATCCCAGCAGCAGCGCTGGACCCTGACGAGGCGTGGGAATAGGATGAGGAAAGATCTATCTCGGACTCGGGCAGGGTGAGCCGCTTCCAAGTCCCCGGGCCATTAGGTCACCTCAGAGGCACTGTCCAAACGCCTGCACCCTGATACAACCCACGGGGCACACCTGTGCACTGCCGAGGCCACCGATGTGGAAAAGCTACACGCGCACACGCGGAGTCAGACTGGACGCACAAGACAGACGCAGTGCACGGCCGTGAGACGGGGCGTCCCTTCCGTTTCTCCTTCGCGCTTTCCCAATCCTCCTAACCGGCGCTCAGGACTTTCACATCCGGAAAATGCCGAAAAAGTGTTGAACGGAGGCCACAAATTCAGGCTGTGTGAACCCCCTGCCCCCCACAGCGCCCCACTCCCTCCACAGCCTACCCTGGGGGCAGGGTCTGAGTCCAGGTAGGGACACAGAGCGCCCCTGTGACAGGTTAGTAAGGTCAAAGGAAGGCGGGGGGGGGGGGCAGGGACACTTTAACAAGGGAGGGAGGAAACATGTTTTTAAAGAGTGCAAAGGAGTTGGACTCTAGGCATCCAGCTGGACAAGCGGGACACACGCAAGAAAGGGACAGGAAACACACAGTGTGGGTGAGTGGCCCTGGTGTGCCCACAACCCTGTGCCAAGGGCCCCCCACACAGTCTCTCCCCTTGTTATGGTTTGTACATTGTGTCAACTTGAGAAGTCTAGATGCTTAACTAAGAAACTCAGCAGCTCCGCATCCTGGGGTGTAGAGAACAAGCAGTTACCCTTCTAGGATGTTGTTCACTGTGTCAATTTGAGAAGGTCAGAACTTTAAGTGATTCAGCAGGGGGCCAGGGTCCCTAGTTTGTGACATCCTCAGTTTGTAACATCCTCAGCCTGTGCTAGAGGAGAGCAGGTAGATGGTGTGAGTGCTACACCCACCCAAGGGGAGCAGCCTGCATGCAATAAAAGACAAATGAGGAGGGACTGGTGGCTGCTTCTTCCGAGGAGCTCCAGTCTTCGCCTTCAGCTTGGACGTTGTCTCCTGGCTTCTGGCACAGACTGTTCAGCTTCTGCCTGGGACTCTTCAGCCTTCATCGTAGACTCTTCAATGTTTCATCGTAGACCCTTCGGCCTTCTGATAGGGACTTGCATGGGACACTGCAGTGAGCTCCAGCCCTTGGGCTGAACCTTTCAACCTCTAGCACACAGACATCTGCACTCTCCCTTATTCAACGCTGTGGCTGACCACTGTGAGCCAATCTTGTAATCTCTTACACAGTTGCGTATCTTGTGTACATCTGTTTCTCTAGTGAGCCCTGGCTGACACACCCTGACTCTCCTCATTTGGTTGTTTAGCTTGAACTTCTTTACAGCCTACAACTGCCCTCTGCCCCGGGACCCAAGGGCAGAGCTGCTGGCATCTTAAGTGCTCTGCCCAGGACTGACCACTGTTCCTCTGCCACCCCAGACTGGCCACAGCAGCCCAGGGCCAGGGCCCAAGCCCAGAGAGGAAAAGAGAGGAGGGGTGACCCGCATGGAGGGGTGGGGAAATCACAGGCAGCCATTTGGGGACCTTCATCCATGCCTGAAGGAAGAACAGCGACTTTCTCATGTACCACCCGGAATCCAGGGGGAGGAGGCCGGTGCTGGGCCAGAGTGCGGCCGGTCCACGTTCTGACAGTCGTCCACCCCAACCCACCTCTGGCCACAACCTCAGGCGGCCTGGGCCCCTTTGGTCCTCGGCATCCTCGCCTGCATAATGGGCTGCTGTGTCAAGAAGGCGAGGGAGAGATGGGGCCCTGGCAGCCTCTGGTGGCCTCTCGTTCCTTCCGGCAGCAGCACTGCCATCACCAGATCTTTCTCTAGCCAGGGCAGCCAAGAAGTCCCTTCTGCGGAGCAGTGTGGGTCGGGCATCAGAATTTGTCAGGAAGGGTCCTGGTTGGTACAGATCTTGAGA
>RJWT010039587.1:0-12656 GCA_004365215.1 Cuniculus paca | reverse complement strand
TTCTCATTTCACAGAGAAGGAAAATGAGACCCTTTCGGCATCAGCAAAATTTATAGCTTTGTGGATTCTTTGATGAAAGAGGACACATCTGCTGTTAACGTAGGAGATGTGCCAGTTAAGAATGACATCCACTGTGTTAATTATTGCATTTGAAACTTATCAGAAGTTACTGTATTTTGTCGTGTGTTTTGTGCACTTCAAAAAGTATTTGACTAACTTTCCTGACAGATGGGAAGTATACCGGGGAACCAGAGTTCAAGGCTTGTGCTTCATCAGGTGGCTGCCGCCCCCTTTTAGGAGGTTTTGGCCTTAGCCCTCAGTGGGAAACAGACCTGGGTGACCCTGTATCCGTGCATATGCATACCAGCTAGTCCACCTCACCCCAGAAGCGGCTGTTTGCAGATCTATTTTGTTTCTTCATTCTGGGAGTAGGAACTGCTTCGCATTCTTCTTATCTAGAACATACCCTGGGCCAACACACAGTAGACATTCAAATACTGGATTCTTCTAGTCCAATATGAAAAATAAATTTGTAAATGGACGCACATATGGTACTAAAAAGGGATGCACTGTGGATGTGCACAGAGGTACAATGTAGGCACCCGGGTGGCTGCTCTCTGCTTAACCCAAGGCCATCATAGTGATCATGACAAACTCCCAGGAGCAGATGCCCAACTCAAGGACCCCACCACCACCACCAAGGCTTACCAAACACCTGCAAGTGGCTGATAGGACTCCTTTGCCTTAGGGATATTCGTGACTGCTAGGAGAAAAATATAGAACTAGCTGGGGGTAGGTATTGGGGACAGAAACTGGGTAGCACACAAAGAGAAAACCTGTAGGTATAAGGACTGAATGGATGCTAGAAGGACAGAGAAACCACGAAGTCAAAGACAGAAGACACAAACACTGGATTATAATAGTGGTAAGGGCTGGGTGACAGCAAACAGATCTATGGCTGGACCCTGAGTTTGGAGAAGTTGGAAAAAAGAGCTAGGTCGTCAGCACTGCTTGGTTGCTCAATGACTTCTCAGTTCATGATTTTCTTAACCTTACAAAGAGTCCTCAGTTGAAAGTGATTTCCTTTCCCTGGGTTCTTGTCATTTTGGTTTTTCTAGAACCAAAAAACATCATGCTTATAACAGATAATCTTTATTAAGCCCTCTCGTTCTGTCAGAAGTGTTTTAAGAGCTTTGCAAGGATATTCTCTTTATTCCTTGAAACATTTTTTGCAGTCAATACTTTTATTAACCCCATTTTGCAAATTAGAAAGTGGAAGCAAGAAATGTTATGTAAATTGCCCAAAACCACACAGTGAGTAGGGTCTAGAATGTGGAATTAAAACGTAGGTGGCATGATTTAGAGTCCAAAGTCTAATTTACTACAGGACACCACCTCTGCATGGTTGAGATTTGGTCTCTGTATTTCCATGCTTGTTATTATTCTACTGCTCATGCTCTCTCTCCACACATACATAACTCAGAGATTTTAAAGGATTTAATGTTTGGTAACATTTTATCTGCCAGTCTCAATCACTAGGCATTCAGTAGCATATGGTCAAAGGTGTTATGCTAACCCCAAGGTCCATATAACAGGCTAACTCTTTGGAATATAATCTTTCTCTTTGATTTGTCCCTAAGAAAAGTGTTACATTATCATAGCACATTCTGTCCTAAATTCAGCTGAGTGTCCTTGGTCTCCTTCCTTAGATTGCGATGACTGAAAAGCACAACCTCTTCTTGTTTTTTGTTTTTTTTTTTCCTGCCTGTGATACCATTCACACTGTCTGGGACAAAGTAGATCTTCCAAAACAGCTCAATGACTACATGCATTGCATTCTTATTTACACTCTGGGATATAGATGTCTATTCATATTCTGTCCTAGCCTATCCTGGGAACAATTATATGTACTTAACCCAAGAATGATACTGTGTAGGCATTAAAAAAATTACTTTGGTATTAGAAATGGGTGCCCAGACCAGTAACTTTGGATTAAAGTGTGTGTAATTATTAGTACATAACTTAAAGCAATATCTTTATTTGTATAACACTTTATAGGTTCGGAAGTATTTTTCTCTATATTATTTCACTTTATGCTCACAGTGTGTATTTGAAGATTTACAGTTCCATTTCTGAAGACTGCTGCTTTCAGAATTATGGTAGGCAGCCACTGGGGTGAGTGAAACCTTCTCTGCTGTTGCAGCCCTATGTATCTCTCCACTCTGGGGCCTCTCATGCCTCTGCCCAGAAATCTCCAGGTTGAGATGGGTAGGAGTGAGGCTGGAAGAGTTCCTTCCCAATCACATTTGCAATCAAGCCCCTGCAAAAAGAAGGAAAGTGGACCATCATTCTTCCCCTTTCCCATCCTGCTGGTCTTCTTCAATAAATCTGTCTTAGTTACTTTCTCATTGCTGGAGCAAAATATCTGACATCCACAAGTTAAATAAGGAAAGTTTTATCTTCATTTTCAGTTTGCATCAGCTTCAGTCAACAGTTGTCTGGCTCAGAGGCAGAATGGCGTGGCAGAGGGCATGGCAGAGGAGAAACAGTCCATGGCATGGCAGACAGGAAGCAGCAAGCAGAGAGCACAAGAGGGAAGAAGAGGGTCTCCCTCCAAAAAATATACATCTGGAAAAGAAAAACTTGTATAAATATTTTAATACTAAATTTATTGAGAATCATGAAATCAACACTTTGGCCTCTACAATTACAAGAGGTTATCATTGGCCTCTATAATTACAAGAGTTGTTCAAAGTGGTGGTCATTAGCTTCCAGACATTTATTAGTTTGGTAAACTGCAGAAGTGTGTATACATTTTTCTGGCATCACACCCAACTATAAACCTGTTAGTGGACTAATCCAGTATCACACAGCCATGATCCAGTCATGGATCTACTAGAGCAACTATTAGCACACATGACTTTCTTTGAGGGGATGTCTAGAGATAAACCATAACACCAAGACAGAGGCTGAAGAGAGTTTTGCTAAGGTCTCAGATTTCAGAGAGTGTATCTTCATCTAAAGATTTGGCCTCAAAAGCAGGGTGGCTCACATATAAATCTCTTTATCCTACTCTCCTTCATTTATTTCTCTCTCTTTTCTATGTATCCTCCCCCTTCAATATCTTTTCTCTAGCCTCCTACCATCTTTCACTGGAAAGCTCCATCACTCTCTGTGTGGAAATGCTTCTGCTACCTTTCTACTTTTGTAAACTTCAGCCTAATATTAATTCAAGAGGTTCTTCACATGGTCATTCAGAAGAGAGACTATGGACCATAGTTTTGCAAGTGATGATAGATGTAGGATCTTCAGTCTATGTTAGTCTCTCCACCAGAGATAGGTCAAGTAAATTTCTTTGCAAGATTTTGTGGGATGTCCTCACCAGAATTCATTTCTCCTTGATAATATCTATAGGACTAATGTAGAGAAAGAGTAGTCACCCTGCCCTACAAGCACAATAAACTTTGGCATTACTGTAAGCAGTTTTGTCTTTTTCTTGGGCTTGGATCAAGTTACAACCTCTAGTAGATGCAAACTGATTACTTTTTGCCATTCAGGAAGGTTGACCCAATGCTGATTAAATTTTTTAAAAATTTCAAATCCTTTCCTTTTCCACATCCAACCCTGTCCCCTCACTCAAGGGACTGGAGTCAAAGTCATCTACCATAGGGTTAAGAAAATGGAACCATACAGAAGTTAAATAAATTACCAAGCAGTGACTGTAGGACAACATGCCTCGCTCATAAATATTAATTGGGTACTTTGCGAGGGATTTACTGGCAGCTCTGAAAAAACTTCTGATGGTAAATAATTGAATCTATTTGTTGATCTCATTGCCACGTTTCCTTTCCAGCTCCTTTCTTTAAAGGAAAAAAAAAGGCAAACAATATTGTTAAATATATTCAAAAGGTTTTGATTTAGAATGATCAGGAGGTAAAATTTCATCTCATAAGTTGCAAACTGAAAATTTCTGAAGACAATAAGGCAAAGGTTAATTATTCTTTATGTAACAGCTTCTTAGTTTATTACAGGTTTCCACAGTTGACGTTCAGAGAATTTGTATATTACTTGATTATCTCCTTCACTGACACTGTGCTTTATCCATGGTAGGAACTCAATAAACTCTGCTAAAATTCTATATGTGATTTTCTTGAGAATGTGTTATAACCCAAGCAATCATAAAGGATTCTACTCTGTACTCTTAGGTGATTCACTGAAATCATACACAATCAGTTTGTCATCATGAGAAATATAAAACAGGAAAACACCAGTTTCTGCTGTTGAGTGAATAATATTATTATGAAAAATGTGAACATGGACTCAAAGAACCTACGAAACAAAGAAGAGTTTCAATGTTAAGCTATATATTTATGCAATCTTTCGACACAGAATCATAATAAACGTTCAATCTAAAGATTTCTCATTTTCCTTGTATTATAATAATGTTAAATCTATGATTTAATTTTTATTAGACTATCTTACCTTGGAAGACAAATATGAATGGCTTTTAAAAAATATTTCCTGTAACCAAAGCAAACCATTTTGTCCTTTGTATCAAATGCTATCTCCATTTCCTCCTACTAATTCATTCATGCAACCAATCTTCTTATATTTTACCCTGAAAGAATTTATAACAATAACCATGTCTCTCTGAGTATCCTCTCTCCTGCTACATAGATTTAGTTTTCCGCACTTCTCATCTGTCATCTTGTCTCGGTGCTGAACCGTCCTGTTGCAGAGAGTTGTTATTATATACATTGACCAGGTTGGTGGGGAACTGAGATGCACACAAGATGTTTGTATCACCACTCACAGCCATGGCTGCTCTTACACCTAAGGCCTATGTCAGACCTTATCTCAGATCCGGTGGAATCCACAAGGCTTTACAGAACAGGAGGAACAGCCATCATCACCGGTTTGGCCTAAGGAAGTAATGGGAGAACAGGTCAAAGATGAGTAGATTCAGTTCTCTACCTGGACATTGTTTAAGGAAACTTTGCTGCCTTCTAGTGCTGAGGAGTTGGCTCTTTCTAAAGCTTTGGTTGTACCCTAAATCTCAGGGCTCCTTTCTGGGGTAATCAAGAGCACAGGTCTGTTATCAGATCAGCCTAACTTCATCAATGTCATATTGTAAGGCAAAGATGTCACCACATGTTGCTGCAATTTCAGTGAGTCGTCCAAAAGTTCATGTGTTGGGAGCTTAAACTCAAATTAAAACATTAGTGGATTTGGAGGTCAGGCCTTTTGAGGTCATTAGGATTAGATGAGGTCACAAGGATAGGGTTCCCATGATGGCAGCAGTGACTTTATAAGAAGAGACCTGAGTTTGTGCCCTTGCTTTCTGTCTTGCCAAGTGACACCCTCCACTAAGGAGACCCTCCTCAGTTGATGGACTTGCCCATCGTCAGATCCATTAGCCAAATAAACTGGCGTTCTTTATAAATTACCTAGCCTGTGATATTCAGTCACAGAAAATGTGCTAAGAGAAATACTTGAAGAAGCAAAGATGAATGCCTTGGGAATTCTGGAAACTCCTCTATACATCTGGTGTTTAAAAATGGTTTCAGATTTCCTAGGCTCTGTCTGACTCTTCTATAAACAACTAATTAATAGAAGCAGTCATAGTACCAGTGGAGTGCTAGTAAATGTTTCACAATTGGCTTTTCAAAAAAAAGAATATGTACATATATGTATGTTTTACTGACATAAATGAAGTATAGTATACAATTGGCAAAAGTAATGGAATACACAATGCCTTTTATATTAAATGCTATAGAGCCACTTGATTCTCCCATAATATTGTGGTAAATTTTTACAAAACCCTTCCTCAACTCTTCATCTTTATGTAGTCCACCCATGATCATAAGTGATGAACCAGTGTAGGTTGGATATGAGTGTTGATCAATATTTTTATTTAGATTAGTGAATAAGATCAAATCAAAATGAAACAGGAAACATGCATGTCAGAACCTCATTACTCATCGATGATAAGAGCCACTCCTTTCTGTCAAATGCTGGCAGAATAGTCTTCAATTTTTGGGCTATTCATATTCATATTGTAATGACAACAGATACTTGTAGATTTAATCTGCATTATTTACACACCTGTCCATCAGTTTCTCATATCTAGACTCTTGAAAGGCATAAATCAAGCTGTGACTGGTAGCTATGGTGGCCAAATTAATGCTACCAACAGAGTGTCACCAATTGCAGAGTTGCAAAGAAATGCACAGTGGCACATGATTATATGTTATTCCTACCGTACAGATATAGTAGGCAAGAAAATCTCAAAGGTGCATATAACAGGAAGATATAGTGAAATAATTAGGAAGTAATGAGTTTGGGGTTATTTATCTTTGTTTTTAATAATTCATTTAATTGTAAATTTACATAATTTAATTTTTAATAATTTGTTTAACAACCGACTAAAAAATTCCTGAAAAGTTAATGATCAGTTTTTGTGAGCCAATAGAAGTAGGTTCCAGACCATTACTGGCCACAGCTCATGAATATTAAAACATCATAATGATGGGAAATTAGAGTTGGGCTGGCTCTCAGGAATCAACTTGTCCAGTTCTGGTCCCCGGCGAGTGTGGGCTCTGCTATGCTGCAATTTGAATAAGAGACTGTGTCAGCACAGTGAGTTCTGGTTTGTTTCCCAGATCCTGTGAATCACTGCAAAAGCATCTCTGGCCCACAGGGCCCCTTTGAGCCGAATGCAGCAGGGGAGTGGAGGAGAGGGTGCGCTTGTCAATGCCAGGCCAACTCGGTGCTCATGTGCCATGCTCCACGTTCTGTGTATGGGGGTCTGATCAGAATATACAGTGACATTTAAACAAAAAGAAATCATTCCAGTAAGAGACATATTGGCTTTAATTTCCTTCAAAATATTCCCTTTTGTTTCAAACACACTTAGCTCAACATTCTTGCCACTTCAAATAATAGTAACATCAATAATAATGAAAATGGAATCTAGACACAGAGGGAGGGAGGAGGGTGGGGTGGGGAAGTGAAATAAAAAAGAATCAAGATGTGTCATCTGTTCCCTAAAATGAATACAAACTTCATCTGCTGTGAACAGGTACTAGTAAAATAAAATAATTTTTTTCTCTTGTATTTTTTATCAGTATCCACTTGGGACTCATCATCAAAACAATCATTGTGGCAGATTGGTGCATATACATAGCACACGATTCTCTTTGCCTCCCCTTCCCCTTCCTTCCATTCCATCTCTCCCCAACTCAGACCCCCTCTCCATCTCCACAAGGTCTATCCCCATTTTCCTATCATCTGTCTTGCTCCTAAGTTATTTACACCTTTGGTTTCTCATATAATATATTTAACCTTCTGTATCTGATTCATTTCACTTTCTGAAGGAGTTCTGGAAGTCCTCTTTTGCATCTTTACAAGGTGTGATAAAAAATACAGTGAGTGCTACCATCGAGTAGCATTGAAGAGAATGTATCTGGCACCATGTGACTTCTACTTCTTCCCCCAAATCGAAATGACCACCAGTGGTAAACAGGTTGAATTAATTCAGGATACTATTAAGGGGGCCACAAAGGTACAACTAAAGATACTCACAAAAGAGGACTGCTAGAACTGCTTCAGAAAGTGGCAAGAAAAATGGGATAAGTATGTTTGAAGTGAGGGGGGATACTTTGAGGGGAATTAATGGCATGTATATTTAACTGTATTAGTTTTAAAAATTTCAAACATTCATCATAATTTTTGATCACATTTCATGAGTAGACGTATAGCTGTGCATGCGTGCATGTGGTGTGTGTGTGTGTGTGTGTGTGTGTGAGTTGTGGAGGGGAGGTAGGACAAAAAAATGGGGGTATTAAGAAAGTGCATTCTGCCATTCAAGACTCTAAGACCACAAGCAATTGAGGGGTTTGGGAGAGCATCTAGGTATCTCTCAAAGAAAGATTTTCTCTGTAACTTCGGAAGCAATCAACTGAGAGTCAGCATGGAAACGATAAAACTTTAGGGGATAAATGAACTTTCAAAATTGTGATTATGCAGAATGAGAGAAGGAAAAGTTAAAGTCATCAACTCCAGCTGGGACTGGAGCCATAATAGCTAAGAATGGGTAACATTTACTGATTTACTGCATATTTATAATATGCTAAAACACTTCACATGCATAATTTCACTTAAGCTTTACAACCACCATATGAAATACATTTTCCCACTGTTTTTCAGGTGGGGAAACTGGTTAAGATTGCTGGACAAGATGATACTGATAGGAAAGAGCAGAACTGAAATTCATAGAAACCATGAACCTTTGAATTATGAATATACAGTTATATGATTTTCTCCATCATCTACTCATGTCATACATGAGGCCAAGTTTTAACATTTAGATGGGGAGAAAAGCAAGACCAATTATTTATGACCAGCATGAAAACAAACCAACTCAATCATTTCTAGCAACTTTAAAACCCTGGATCAAAATACAGTCATCAACATTGCTAAAGACATTGTTAAAGTTCTGTCCCCTGGTTCATAGGCTGAAATCCTAACTTCTAAGGTAATGGTATTTGAAGGAGGAACTTGGGAGGGAACAAGTGTTTGATTTCATTATAAGGATGGGACTTCAGGATGAATTAATGCTCTTACCAAAAGAAAAGACACAGGATCTCTGTCTACCCTCCTCTCTATGAAGACACAGGAGAAGTCCTCTAAAATCAGAAAACTTGTCCTCACCAGATACCTCTGGTACCTTGCTTGTGGGCTTCCCAGTCTCCAGTACTGTAAGAAATAAAGGGGGTGACAAATTGACTAAGACAAACGGTGTCACAACAACACAGTATTAAGAGCCACAGAAGGACTACCAGACTCCAGGGGCCCAGACACCAGGGCTGAAGACACCAAGGTCACACCAGTTACTCCCTTCAAGATTAAAGCCATTTAACTGTTTGCCTTTACAGAACGTATATTTACCCAGCACTAGTCTGAGAGGCACAGAGGAAAATCACGGCAGATGCAAGACTGAAGATAGCGTGAAGAAGCCACAGTATCCATCCCTGGGGTTGGATTAATGTCTCAGCAGGCTGGGCCATGACTGCCCAAAGCACCATTATTAGCAAGAGTGAACAAGAGAAGGGGAAAACCATCTGGCAGACAATGGACCATGGTGTGCCCTGCATGGACTTGTCTCGAGCGTTGTCCCGCATCAGTGATTTGGAGTCAGTATTTTCTGTACTCCTTGTTTGCACTGTCAGCCCACATTGCAGCCAGGAATGTGGCAAAACTACTGGCAGCAATGCTCTTTTTATCACACCAAGCATCTCCTAGCTTTTTTAATATTTTGAAAATAAAGCTTATGGTGGCCGTTACTGTGGGGGTTTTAATGGCCCACCTCAAATGCAATTATGATGAGCAAGGATGAAGGAAAAAAGGACATGCTTGCTAGCATCCTATGTGATGGATTAAAAACATGGCTTCAAAATTCTTTGCCACTTCCCTCCTAGGAGATGAAATCTAGCTTCTCATGCATCTAGCCGGCCAAAGGTGCACGGGGCAAGTGGCGCTCTTTTGTAGCTTCTGCCTATCCCATTGAGACTCATTATAGGCTACTCATTCAGAACCACCCTCCGTGCTGTAAGAAACTCAAGTCCCAAGGAGAGCCGATGTGCACATGCTGTGCTCCCGTTTTTAAGTTACCTACCACAGGCCCCAACCATGTGAGTGAAGGTGACTTCTCAGAAATGGCTCCCTTGTCCTCACTCTTCCACTTCTCAGGAGTGCGAGATTTTTGGCCAACGCCCCAGACATTGATATGGGATTGATTTCCTCAATCCTAACCTATAATGAAATGGTCTTTATTTCATGTTACTAAGTGCGATGGCTTCTTTCCACACAAAGGGACGTGGAACACGTGCCAAAAAAGCATCTTTGAGAACATGGACACTGGGCTGCTTTTGGCACCTGCAAAGTCACTGACACATCATTGCTCTGAAGAATTGCATGGGTTCTTGGCTCCCAAGGAAGTGGAGGATCCATGAGTGCGAGTCCCCATGTCAACCTCTAAAAAAGTAAGCAAAGGCCCAACCTTTTGATTAATTTATAGAAGAAATACCAGCACAATCTAGGAAGAAGGGCAGACCCACTTACTATTGTAGTTCTTGTAGTTATGATGTTAGAGACTTATTTTTCCTGTAGTGCTGATTTGGGGGGCACTTCTATGTGTTATTATTCTATGTCCTCTGAGTGTTTTGGATACAGAATATGTTGGGGCTATTTCTTTGCTCTCATTCTACTTATGTTTGAGTTTGAGTGGGCTGCACTGCTGGCAGCAGGGATTCAGAGCAGCATTTTTATATACACAATGGCAGCTTGCGGGGCACAGCCAATAATCACACTCTGGCCCAAATCCAATGAATGGCTCACCTCTCGTTGCTCCCCAGTGCTCACCAGGAAAGCAACTGGTGAGACTTCGAGGACCCGTGTTCCTATTTGTAAGGTAATCAGATCCAGGCAAGTGTGTCGGAGCAGCTGTGGTTGAAAATTGTTCTGGGGGCAGGAATTTTCTGTGTTTTTAGGTTTCCACAACAACATAATGAAAGTGCATTAGGTATTTTGAGTTATATGTGAAAATTAATGCCTAGTTTCTGCATCTGTATCAACAAGTTAATTTTTTTTATTTATGCAATTCCTTGTTTGTATTTTATTGCATAGTGTCTGGACGAAATTTCACTCTTCTTAATAGCTAAAAATAAAGCAATTTTGCAGATAACTTCATCACTAATAAAATAAGTCCAGATTTGGGTTTGCTTAAATGCAAGTTGTTTGAATTAAATTTTAGATAAATGAGCCTATTGTTTCATCTGACAACTGGTCATTTCCCTCAATATGTAATTATTACTTATTTCTAAAGAACTATTCAGCAGTATTGTTGGACAAAAAAGCTGTTTTAATGTAATATTGGTGTAGCCTAAGGCAGGCATATTATTAGTAATATAAGTAAACAAACATTGAGTAGTACATAAATTAAATATTTGTATTATTTATTGTCAAAAGCATATGCAGGAATTATGATTGTGCTAGAGTTCTTCCTATAATTATAGAAATCAGAGACATTTCTAAAAAATATGTTAATTAAATAAAAAGGAAATAATGTGTCTTCTGGAAAAACCTTTTTGACTACAACTTTCTTCTAAAGACAAAAGTAGACCTGTTTAGAATCAGACATGAGTCTTGGCATTCCTCTTGTCTAGAGAATGTGGTGCCTTAATAAGGTAGAAAAGCGCCCCCTTCCTTTATAAAAGATGATCATATGCCTCAGGTTGCCCCGGCGGTAGATTTCTACTTGTATTCCTGAAACATTTACTAGTAGAAGTACCTTTTACTCTCAATTATGTTCTGGTTCTGATGATGAATTATATGATCCCTCTATTCATAAGTCCAGGGGACAAACTGTTTACCACACACACATACCACTGGGGACAGATTACCTTCGTTCACACTCATCACTGGCCACAGCTTGGAGTCCTGTGTTCAATATCTTCTATCAGGCATAGAACAGAATCAGGTAAATCTATATTCCCCTTGGTTTTTACTGCAAAACTAAACAGCCTGCAATTAAGGCTCAGTTGATCTTTTTTTTTTTTTTGGTATGGATTAAACACCTGTGACTTTTACTGAACATTTTCTGGTGTTGGTTTAGATTCTGCAAACATTATTTGCAATCCTCAAAAGCTTATTTTAAACATTCTACTCTAGGATTGTTTGTTAGTTCATTTTTTATTATTATAGTGAAATACCCAAGAGAGTCTACTTATGAAGAAAAAGTCTTATTTAGCTCACAGTTCTGGAGGTTCAAGGACCTGGTACCTGAACCGGCTCAGCCCTGGTGAGGGCCTTCTTGGCCGCATCATGTTATGGTAGATGGCAATGGGAAGAGTGCCCATGAGAGCAAGGGATCTCATAAGGCAGGAAGCCAGAGAGAGACTGGCTGGGGCCAGGCTCAGGTGTTTATAAGGATGCACTTATGACAACTAAGCAAGGTCCCACGAGAAAAACTTTAATTGCTTTCACAGGTCTGCACCTCTTTGACCTAGGAACCTCCTGCTAGACCTCACCTCCTAAGATTCTTACCTCTCATCATAGCTGTACCAGAGACATTATTCTAGAATAGGGATCTTCGGGGAACAAACCACATTCAAACCACAACAGATGGACTAAATACTGTTTTCCACTTGAATTTCTTAGTGTCATCCAGACTAAAAAGGCAGATATAGCATAGAACAAATATCAAATGTGCAGGCTAGCATTCTATGTTTAAGTTTGTACTCTGTTCACCACAGGGATGATACATCCCACTTTGCTTAGGACTATTGCAATTTGCACCTGTACTTCAGTGCAGTCATTATGAATGGCCTCTTGTTCTCAGAAGTTTCCTGGTTTAGAAGAGAAAGGATATGATCACCCAGCTTGTAGAGTCAGGTTAATCACTAGCCATGTGCCAAAAAATACCCATTGCAGAAAGTCTTTTTGAGGAGTGAGATGGCAAACTGAATTAATGAGTGCTAAAAGACTCTAGTTACTAGCAAGTGTAACCCATCAGGTAAGCTTCCTAGTTGTCCTAGGGTTGGCAAAATCAAGATTGTGGACTTCCCCCAGTTGATCCTGATTCTCACTCTCAGTGG
>RJWT010039586.1:0-12649 GCA_004365215.1 Cuniculus paca | reverse complement strand
TAAACAGTATATATATATATATATATATATATATATATATTTGCTGCATATATATTTTTGCTGTTTGTTTTTCTTCATCCGAGAAGTGTGTATTCATCTCAGATGCCCATTTTTGCATTGGAACTTTAAATTTGGGAGGTCTGCCTGTGAGCCAGTGGCAGCCATGTGGGGCCTGGGAAGAGAAACAAGAAGCCAATTCACCCTTCCCGTGAGCCATCCAGTGTGCAGACTGGGAGACAAGAACAATCACCTGCCACTCCAACCCCACCTCACCATAAGCAACCAGCTGATTCAGAGGAACACAGGCTCAGTTGATAGCAACTGAGGTACTAAAACAACTTAACACTTGTATTGTTTGATTGACTTTGTAGGTCTACAGCCAATAGTCTGAGCATCTATTTAGAGGATAACAATATGCAGTATAGCAACTATGGTGGATTTCCTTCTGTCTTTTTTTGAAATTCAATATTGTTCCTACTGTTTTGTTTCATTCTATTTTATTGTTTTGTTTTATTCAATGTTCTGTTTTGATTGGTTTTATTCTGTTCTGTTTTGTTTGATTTTATTATGATGAGTCTATATGCAGGAATTTTGAAGATAACAAGAGGTATTGTGGTAGCCATTGTTGATTTCCTATTATCCTGTTTTGAAGCCCTGTATACTTTCACTGTTTTGTGTTGAATGGCTTCATTCTGTTTTATTTTGTTTGGTTTTATTCTCTTTAAAATAAAATTAAAGAATAAATAAATTTGGGAGATCTGATTTTTTTTTGAGTTCTTCATATGTTTTTGAAAGTAACCTTTTGTCTGAGGAACAGCTGGCAAACATTTTTTCTCACATTGTGGGTTGACTCTTCACTCTGTTGGTGGTTTCTCTTACTGTGAAAAAGCTTTTTAATGAGATCCCAGTTGTTCATTCTTTGGGATAGTTCCTGTGCAATCAGGGTTTTATTCATGAAGTCTTTGCCTACATCATTATCATCAAGAGTTTTACCCATTCTATCTTCCAGCAGGTTTAATGTTTCTATTTTAATATTTAGATCTCTGATCCATTCTGAATTTAGTTTAGTGCATGGTGAAAGATATGGGTCCAATTTTAATCTTTGGCATGTGCAGAGCCAGTTTTCCCAGCACCATTTATTAAAGAGGCTATGTTTCTTCCAGTGAATATGTTTGGCATCTTTGTCAAAGATAAAGTGGTTTAGTGTGTCTGGAGTTATTTCTGCATCTTCTAATCTGTTCCATTGATTTTCGGGTTTGCTTTTTTGGTGTTTGTATCACAGTAGCTTTATAGTATAATTTTGTTAGGGATTGTGATGCCCCCTGCCTTGCCTTTGTTACCCAGAATTGCCTTTCCTATTCTAGGTCTCTTCTGGTTTCAAATGGATTTTAGGATTGTTTTCTCTAATTCTGTGAGATATACCATTGGAATTTTGATAGGAATTGCATTAAATCTGTGTAACAGTTTTGCAAGTATGGCCATTTTCATTATATTGATTCTTCCTACCCAAGAGCAAGGGATAGGTTTCCATTTTCTGATATCTTCTTTAATCTCCTTTTTCAAAGTGCTGTACTTTTCAACATAGAGGTCTTTTACATCCTTTGTTAGATCGATTCCTAGGTATTTCATGTTTTTGGATGCAATTATGAAAGATGTTGTTTCCCTGATTTCTCTCTCAAGTGAGCTTGTTATTCATGTACAGGAAGGCTATTGAATTTTGAGTGTTGACTTTGTATCCAGCTACAATACTGAACTTGGTTATTAAATATAGCAGTTTTTAGTGGAGTTTTTAGAGTGTTCTATGTAGGGTATCATGTCATGTGCAAATAATGATACTTTAACTTCTTCCTTTCCTATCTTTATTCCTTTTATTTCTTTCGCTTGTCTAATTGCTCTGGCTAATGTTTCCAGGACAATGTTGAATAAGAGTGGAGATAGTGAACATCCTTGTCTTGTTTCTGATTTTGGAATGAAAGCTTTCAGTTTGTGACCATTTTGTATGATGTTGGCTGCTGGTTTGTCATAGATGGCTTTTATCAGATTGAGATAAAGACCATCTATTCCTGTTTTCTGTAGGATTTTTATCATGAATGGATGCTAGACTTCCTCAAAAGCTTTTTTTGCATCTATTGAGATGATCATATGATTTTTGTTCTTGGCTCTATTAATATGTTGTATCAAATGTATTGATTTGCATATGTTGAACCAAACCTGCATTCCAGGGATTCATCCCACTTGGTCATGGTGTATAATCTTCTTGATGATTTGCTGCAGTCTGTTTGCCAGTATCTTATTGAGGATTTTTGCATCTATGTTCATTAGAGAGATTGGCCTGTAGTTCTTTTTCTTAGTTGAATCCTTCTCTGGTTTTAGTATCAGGGTAATACTTGCTTCCAGGAATGAATTTGGGAGTATTGCTTTTCTTTCAATTTCATTAAAGAGTTTGAGAATTAGCAGTGTTAGGTCTCCTCTAAATTTCTTGTGGAGTTCAGCAGTGAATCCATCAGTGCCTGGACTTTTCATTGTTGGTAGGTTTTTAATTACATCTTCAATTTCATAGATTGATATTGGTTTGTTTAGGATTTTTATATCTTCTCGATTCAGCTTTGGTAATTCATGTGTATCTAGGGATCTTTCCATTTTTTCTGCATTTTACATCTTATTAGAATGCAAATTTCCAAGGTGTAGATGATCTTCTGGATTTCTGCAGGATCTGTTGATTTCACCCTTTTCATTCCTAATTGCATGGATTTCGGTCTTCTCTTTCCTCTTTTGGTAAGGTTGTATAAAGGTTTGTCAATTTTGTTTAATCTTTCAAAGAACTAACTCTTTGATTCATTGATTCTTTGTATTGTTTTCTTAGTCTCAATTGCATTAATTTCTGTTCTTATCATTATAATTTCTTCCTTCATAGAAGCTTTAGGCTTAGCCAGCTCTTCTGTTTTCTAGACATTTGAGGTTCACCATTAAGTTGCTTATTTGCACTTGCTCTATTTTCCTGATAGGAGTATTTACTGCTATAAATTTCCCTCTTAGGACTGCTTTCAATGTGTCCCATAAGTTCCAATATGTTGTGTTGTCATTATCATTTATTTGTAGAAACTATCTAATTTCTTCTTTAATTTCGTCTGTGACCTCTTGTTCAGGAGGGTGCTATTTAATTGCCATGTGTTTATGAAGTTCTTGTGGTTTCTTTTGCCATTGATTTCCAATTTCATTGCACTATGGTCTGATAATATGCATGGGATAATTTCAATTCCTTTTCATTTACTTAAGCGTGTTCTATGAGCAAGTATATGTTCTGTTTTGGATAACATTCCATGTGCACCTGAGAGGAATACGTATTCTGGTGTTATGGGGTAGAACATTCTGTAGACATCTGTTAAGTCCATTTTTTCAAAAGTTTGATTTAGTTCAAATATTTCGTTGTTGCTTTCTTGTCCAGTTGATCTGTCTTTTTATGAGAGTGGGGTTTTGAGATCCCCCAATACAATTGTATTAGGGCTTATTTGATATTTCATGTCTGTTAACATTTGTTTTATACAGTTGGGTTCACTGGTATTTGTTGTATACAAATTTATGATTGTTATCTCTTCCTAGTGGATTGTTCCCTTTACAAGGATGTAGTGACTTTCTTTATCTCTCTTAATCTGTCTTGGCTTGAAATCCACTTTGTCTGCAAATAGAATAGCTACCCCTGCTTTTTTCTGGGTTCCTGTCACATGGAGTGTTGTTTTCCATCCTTTGGCTTTCAGTCTATGAATTTCTTTTTGAATTATATGTGTTCCTTGTGTGCAGCATATTGTTGGATCTTGTTTCTTGATCCATTCTGCCAGTTCGTTTCTTTTGATTGGTGAATTGAGACCATGAACATTGATGGTTACGCCTTTTTAGTAAGGACTAGGAAGTGTGCAGTTGAATCCTGTGACTCAAGACTGAGATAGGAGTTTTACACAGCTGTGTGCTACAAGATCCGACGTTATCAGAGCTAACAGGATAGGCTGCAGAAAGTCATGGGAGGATGCAGAAATCACAATCTCAAGAAATACAGATGGAGTTTAAGAAGCCAAAGCTTCACACCAGCCAAAGTCAAGATACCAAGACAATCTCAGTACTAAAGCAAAAGTAGTTATAAATCACAAGGAGTTATTCCATCTGTTAGCTCTGTCTGTATTCAGGAATGGTAAGATCATCTCCTGGGACAGGGAGCTGGTGCTAGATGAAACTGTTAGTTATTGCTTATTTTGTGTAACAACATAGCCAATTCTTCCCCCACCCTGTGAGTTCAGGGCTGTAACACATAAATATGATTTACCCTGAAACTAACAAAATAATGACCTTTAATTCCCATATTCCACTTCTAAAGGTACTGGATACCTAATTCTCAGTTTTTAAAAAAAAATCATTAGGTGAAAATGGTCACTATTTAAGAACTTCTTTGATTCTAATTTCAACTAGCTTGGCTAAGGAGGGACGATTTAATAGCTACATAACTAAAAAGATGAGGACTATCATTGGAAAGGACTAGAACAGGGTCGGGCATTGGTACCAAATGTATGGTCAGTGTGACACATGAAGTAAAGTTAGAAAATTTACCAGTTTTACTACTTAAAACCTAGTATATACTCGATATAGTTGTTTCCTTCCAACAGTTTCTTTGAGAGTGTGTTGATGATACAGAGAGATAAAAAGAATATAGGAATGTTTAAAAATCCATTATCCAATACATTTTGATATATATTGGTACAATCTCTTTGCATGGGAATATGTAAGTGCTTTTTAAAATACTGGGACCAGGGCTGGGGATTTAGCTCAGTGGCCTAAGCGCCTGCCTGGCAGGCACTAGGTCACGAGTTCTATCCCCAACACTGCAAAAAATAAATAAATAAAATAAAACACTGGAACCACACTATATAATTTGCTTTCTTCACATGAGAGTATATTATGAAACTTTAAATAGTTGCATAGGATTCCGTTATATGAATGAAGAAAAATTAACTCAACCAATTACATGTTATTGGGTATTTATGTTGTTTCTATTTTTTTTTCTGTTATCATGGTCTTATTTTATCTTTGCATAAATTGTCTGCAAGTCAATTTTTTTTATATGGAAGTCAGATATTTCTGTAAACAGACAAAGAAGATACTTTGAAATAAACTCTCATCTATCAAATAGAAAACGTTTGACTTCATGAGTAGTTAAATAAACTTAAGATATGAAACTTTAAACAATTAAATTGACAAAAATTCTCAATAGCAAAGAGTGATGCTGGAAGCACAGAAACACTTTTTGATGGGGGTTTGATTGATTACAACTCCCACGAACACCTGTGCTCAGTCTGCCCAGCATCCCTATTTCCTCTGTCCTTTAACGGCACGCAGCATTCCACATGTTCCTGTAGTGGCTCTTTGGCCAGCTCTGTGTTCATGTGTCCTAAGTGAAGAGGAGACCACCCCAAGCATGCATGAAACCATCCATCTTGCAGCGGCAGGACTGGTTCTGGAGTGGGCCCAGTCCATTTCAGGACCCTTACTCCCATGACTGGGAAGCAGACACTTTCTGTGGTCAGTTCTAAGCCGATAGGCTGTATCTCGTGTATCTAGGTGGCTCCTTTGGAGGAAGTGGACATGAGAATGAGGACCACACAGCGTTTTATTCCCCGGATCTGACCACACACAAAGACTTTTTATTTCCATAAATTAATAAATTTCTTTTTCTGGCTTCAACCAATTTTGGTCAGTTTCTGGCATTTCATCAAAAATCATCCTAATTTTTAAAAAGTACCCTCTGGCTAATGTGCATTATCAAATTGCTTTCCCTCAGAAGCTGTAAGGTACACACTGCCTTAGAGGTGTTTGAGTTTTGCCACTGTGTTTCCAGGACTAAGGATTGCTATTTTGAGAATCCAGTCAGTTACATCTTTAAAACTTTCTTATTTCATGTTTGTTTAACTACTGGTGAGACAGACCTTTTTTTATTTTATAATAGAAAATATTGTTTACATAAATTGTGTGTTTCTTGCATGGTTTTTTTCCCCTATCAACCCATGACCTTATGAATTAGCACAGCAATTCTCCTTTGACATTGGTAGAGTTTATTTTTTCAGATTTTATCTTTAAATTTGTTGCATATAATTATATATTGGTGGCAGATATTTTAAAAAGAGTGAAATGGGTGTGGTGGTACGTGCCTGTAATTCCAGCACTTGAGAGACTGAGGTAGGATTGCTGTGAGTTCAAGGCCAGCCTGAACTGCATAGTTGAGACCCTCTCTAAAAAAAAAAAAAAAAAAATTAGAGTGAAATACAAAGAAGATAAAAGTCAGTTTAAATATTATCATGGACTGGGGATTTAGCTCAGTGGCACAAGCCCCTGCTAGGCAAGTGCAAGGTTGTGAGTTCGATCCCCAGTACAAAAATAAATAAATGAATAAATAAATAAAATACTAACACTCAAACTTAATAAGTGGTGAGAATTCTTTCTATCTTTATATATATCTAACATATTCACTAGAATATAAATGTATGGGTGTGCGGGTTATAGCTTTTTGACTTATCATTTAAGATTATGTCACAGGAATTTTCTTTTTATTATGTATTCCCCTAAATGCATCTTGGACCGTCTCAGGAATCAGAGAAAAGCCATGGACTCACTTCCTGCTGTCTTGTTTGTTCTTATAAATATGTAAAACTTTCATAAATTCATATTTGTGCTTGATCTTACATACATGTTTTTCTCATGTTGTAATTTACTGTTAATTTTTAAATTGTGTTTTTAGTATACCATACTTTAGGATGTTTAATCATATCTGCTGCTCTTCCCATTGTGATTTCTCCTATTACTTCTTAGCTTAGAAAGATGATGCTATGCAAAGGTGAGATAAGTACTTGCCACTATTTTTCTCCACTACTTGGCTGTATGGCTATTATTGTTACAGCAACCTACCTGAAATCTGTTTTGTGTTATTTAATAAATCTCTAAATTTATTTTCCCCAAGTGGCTAGAATATCTTCTGAGTCCTGTGTTACCATCTCTACATTCTAAATATGCTCTTCCCTTGGAGTAGACCAGATCCTCTTTGGTGGCAGCAGAAGGCAACATAGAAAGTGAAATGACTTGAGCCAGTCCACTGGTGTCATCACAGCTACAGAATGAGTTCTGCTTCCTAACCCTGAGGCTTCTTCCTGTGAGGGAGGAGATTAGAAAGACTGGGGGAGGCAAAACTCCTGCTTTCTTTACAGTGACAACATCAGCAGGAGAGCCAGCAGGTCTGTGTGTCCCAAAAAACCCCCAAGGTCCATAATCCTGATGGTTTACAACCCAAGCCCATCCCTTTCTGTCTTTAATCTTTGCCCATTGCACAAATCGTCTCCTGAGCTCCTTCCCAGACCCGAGGAGGAGCTGGATGGATGAACTGTCTGCCTGTAATCACTGCTTATTTAATTTGAGTGTGGATTTTAGGACACTTGGCATGAGGAGGTATTCTTAACCAAATAGACTTAGTGCCTGCACAGTTGAACTTCAGCTGGATCCTTTGCTATATGTGCTCTTGGCTTATCTTATCCTGTAGTTTCAAGAATATAAAACCCAGTCATGTGCAGTGGTCCATGCCTACGATCCCAGCACTCTGGGAGGCTGAGGCAGAAAGATCAAGTCTCATCTGGACAATTTAGTGAGATCCTGTCTCAAAAAATAAGTTGATCAATCAATCAATCAATAAATAAATAAATAAATAGGGCCAGGACGTAAATCAATATGAAGGCTCTGGGTTCAATCCCAGGAATGCAAAAAGGCAATTTTGTGTTAGTCAGCTTTCTGTCACTATAACAAAATACCTGAGATAATCAACTTATAAATAGAAAAGGATTATGTTTATTTTAGCTCACAGTTTTGGAGGTTCCACTCTATGGTTGACTGGCCTCCTTGCTTTTGGGCCTGTGATGAGGCAGCACATGATGGTGGGAACACATGGTGAGACAGACAGCTGACCTCATGCCTAGGGTGTGAAAGAGATCGAGGAGAGGGCTGGGGCCCCATAATCCCTTTCGAGTGCACCCAGTGACCTAAAATTCTCCCACTTGACCCACACCTCTTGAACATTTCACAACTGTTCAACAGTGCCACTCCAGGGACCATGCTTTAACACGCAAACCTCTGGGGGACACTGAAGATCCACACTATGGTGGGGCTCACCATGCTTCCTCTTATCTTGTCTGTTTCTTCACATGTGTCTTCTGGATGCCCCCAAGACTTGGATGGCATGTCATGCTGTATATATGAATAGCTTTCTTCTACCCACATAACCCTTGATGAAAACTTGGGATATATTCCATCACAACCTACTTTCTTTAAAGCTGTGTAAATGTCACCACACTTTTTCTCCTGGAATTTAGTTGTTATTTTCTTAAATGTTTATAGAACCTCTGCCTTTGTGGAATTTATAGTCTATGGAGAAAAAATAAATTATTTGTGATTAAGAGTGAATATGGGACCACTTTAGCCTTATTTTTCATATTCTCTGCTGCTTTCATGATTTTTGAGAAGAGGAAAATGCAAACACTTGGGCTCTGCCCATCAACAGGCAGTGGAAGTCACCCCCTCTCCTCTGTATCAGTGAAGGGACAGTGATAAGTTCCTGGGAAGAATTCAGTCTATGTTGGCTCCCCGCAAGAGTAACCAGGGGCTAGCACTGAGCTAGACAGTCGAGTATTGGCTTTCACAAAACAACTGAAAGGGTGATGGTCACTCAAGACAGCTCACAGTCTCTCCAAGAGGTACCCCCTCTGTGGTATGGAGAGTCACTCCCTTACTACATGCGTAGAGTGACCGACCGAATGCTACTGTGTTTCTGTTCCTAAGAACTGAATTTGATTTGTTTTGGGATAAACCTGCCTGAAGCAGGAAATCTCGGCACTTCATTTCTTTTCAGTCTTTTAATCCCAGTACTGAGACTTTATTCACAACACTTCATAAATCTGTGGCCACTGAAATATCTTCTCCCTACCTGCCAATAACTCCCAAAGCACATTTTTCATGAGGACTTTTTCTAGCTGAGCTCTTTGTGACCCTTTTTAAGGACATAGCACCATGCATATTCAGCCGGCTACTTGTGGGTTTGGTTGATGACGCTGATATGACCCTCCGATTCTTCTTTTATAAAAATCAAGCTTGTTACAGTAGGATAATTACAGGAGGACACAAATAACTGAATATTTCAAAATAGCTGGTGCATAAGACTCGATTGTTCCCAACAAAGAGATGTGCTGGGGGTGGGGCTCAGCGGTAGAGTTCTTGCCTTCCACGCACGAGGCCCTGGGTTTGATCCCCAGCACCACAAAAACAAAACGAAAAACAGTGACAACTGTGTCAAGCGATAGATACTGTGATTGCTTTCATGTGACCATTAACACTGTATCCATATATTAAATGCCACACTGTACCCCATAAGTATCTACGTCGTGTCAGTTAAAAGTAAATATACTTCCAGTGGAGCTTGTAGAAATGGCGACTATCTCATGGCTTGGCTGTGAGGAATAATTCACCGATGCTTGCCCAGTACCTGGCACCCAAGCCACTAACGTCATCATCGGTTTCTACTTTAAGATTGAACATAAAAGCCATAAAAAATTGTTTGCAAATTCAAGCCAGACATTGTGTCATGCTGCTAGAAAATCGCTCGTGTTCAGCCAGGCTCCTTCTTGTTGCTTAGGGCTGCAAGCTATTTAGACTATTTGTGTATTGGGTTATGTGTGTGCGTGGAAAAGCTTGGGTCCTCCCTCCCCCCAGTTTATGTGCCTCGCTCCCCAGATTTCCTTATCAAAGAGGCAGAGTTCTGATGAGCCGTTGCACCATAGAGTGACCAGAGTTAACAATTATGTGCTGTATGCTTTAAAAAGCCAGGAGAAAAAAAGAAAAAAACAAAAAAGCTGGGAGAATGCATTCTGAACGTTTTCATCATCAAGAAATGACAAATGTTTAAGGATGTCCATGTATGTTTAACTTGATTTGAATGTGACGCAAAGTATACTCACATGGAGACATCACAGGGCATCCCATGAATATGTACACTCCATGTTTTTGTGTATGAATTAGGCAAATTTATTTAAAATCATTTAAAAATAGGAAAAGAAAAGGATTCAGAGCCCGTCCGAGGACTTGGTCTGCAGCCAGGCCGTGTTTCTCCTCTCCTCTCCTTTGTCAGGTCTTTGTTCCGCCCCTGGCTAACTCCGGGGGAGCCACTTAGTGGTGATTAAAAGGCGGGCTGGGGGCGGGGCGGCGCGCGGCGGCCCCCGGGCTGCGCGGTCCTCAGTGCCACCCGGCGCGGGGCTGCGGGGCTGCGGGGCTGCGGGCCGGCGAGCGGGACGGGCGGCCGCTCCGACGTCAGCGGCGCAGCCCGCGGGAGCCCAGGCGCAGCCGAGCCCGCGGCGGCGCGGACCGACGGGCAGACGCGCGCGGCGCTGCGCACGGCGAGCTGCGGCCTCCGCGGACAGCGCCATGGACGGCCCGGGCAACGGCACCGGGGGGCTCCGCGGCTCCCTCCTGCGGCTCCTCGACTCCTTCCTGCCGCCCGACAACTACACCCTGTCGCCCGGCGCCGGCAGCCCGAGCCCCGGCGCGCACCTCCCGCCGGCCGCAGCCTCGAGCGCGGGTCCCGGCGCCGCGCCCACCCTCGGCTCCAGCCCGGGCCCGACCGCCCGCAGCGTGGCGGGGAGCCCGCGCGCGTCGCTGTCCCCCGAGGCCTGGGCGCCCCACGAGCTGCCGTTCTGGGAGTCGCCGCTGAACCACGGGCTGAACGTGTTCGTGGGCGCCGCCCTGTGCATCACCATGCTGGGCCTGGGCTGCACGGTGGACGTGAACCACTTCGGGGCGCACGTCCGCCGCCCGGTGGGCGCGCTGCTCGCCGCGCTCTGCCAGTTCGGCCTGCTGCCGCTGCTGGCCTTCCTGCTGGCCCTCGCCCTCAAGCTGGACGAGGTGGCCTCGGTGGCCGTGCTGCTGTGCGGCTGCTGTCCCGGCGGAAACCTCTCCAATCTCATGTCCCTGCTGGTGGACGGCGACATGAACCTCAGGTACCGCGCCGGGCGCGTGGACAGCCCAGGGTGCCAGGGAAGGCGAGCGGAAGCGCGGGTGGTCGGGATGAGGCGTGGAGGAGGAGAAAGGGGAGGAAATGTGGACGCCGGGCCTTCTGAAGTCGGGGTGGGCGGGAAGCGGTGTGTGGCAGGGGACAGTCCAGAACAGAAGGGCCCGCGTGACACCCACAGCGGGCTTCTTCCCGCTGCCACCTCTCGCGGAGGGGCGGGCTGATCGTAGGTGCTGTTTTGGGGCCACAGACAGACAAAAAGAGGGCGGGGGGAGTCTGAAGCTAGGAGTCGCCGGAAATGGAAAAGCAAATGAGGGCTATTGGCCCAATAAAGAAAGTAATCTCATAGAGAGTGCAACATAATTGAGTTTAATCCAACAAGTAGCATCCAGCAGTTTTTCTGCATCTAACATTGCAAGGCTCTTGGGAGGATTAACAGGAAAAGAAAGATGCCCCCTGTCTTCAGAATCATCCAGACTCAATTGGCTTTATAAAGCCCAGGGCAGCAGCTTTGCCCCCCGGCCCCCGCCCTGCTCATTTTTCCATTGAACTTAGGCTCCGCTTTCGTGGCACTCCTTGTCGTGAAGTGCATTCTCCCCACACTTCAAGCCGGAGGGCTTCCCAGGCTCTCTGGTGCCCCTCTACCCAACATGGAGGAGCAGGTCGGCAGGCTCTTGGGCTCAAAGCCCGCTCTGACTGCTCATTGTTTTCTGCAGCATCATCATGACCATCTCCTCCACACTGCTGGCCCTGGTCTTGATGCCCCTGTGCCTGTGGATCTACAGTCGGGCCTGGATCGACACCCCCCTGGTGCAGTTACTTCCCCTGGGAGCAGTGACCCTGACGCTTTGCAGCACCCTCATCCCCATCGGGCTGGGCGTCTTCATCCGCTACAAATACAACCGTGTGGCCGACTACATCGTGAAGGTAAGGACCCCTTCCCTTCCGTGTCACCTAGAGGTCCTTGGTTGCTGCCTTGGTCTGAAATGCTAGGAAGTTAAGGAAAGAAGGTAAGGGAAGAAAAGGACTTAGCAGTGCTTCCATGGGTAAATTTTAAGCTTAGGCAGCAAAGATAATTTCTACCTCTTGGAATTCCTAGAATGATAACTCTAATTGTGACGTAGCTTAATTAAAAACAGCAGTAGTGATCTGTCAGTACTCCTAGGGAGGAAACTCATGATAAGGGAGATGATGATGTCATCCAGTGGTAACATTTTTCACTAATGTGTATTACCAGAAATCAAAATAGATTCAACAAAATTATTTTAATAGTGTGTGCAGTGTTTTAGAAATGCATTACTATATTTTCAAAAGTGGCATTCTAATTCTGAGAAATACTTTAGTTGATTCCTTTAAAAATGTTTTATTTGTTTTGTTTGCAGGCTGGGATTGCTAGGCAAGTGCACTACTAGTGAGCTACACCCCAAGCCTGTTTTATTAATTTAAAAAGAAAAAAAGAAACAAGTTGACACTATAAAACTAAAAGTAATCGAAAAGTTATACTGTGGCAATAGAGTAGAATACACAAATATTGACTTGAAAGCATAAAATAAAATTGGGTCCTGGATAATG
>RJWT010039585.1:0-12642 GCA_004365215.1 Cuniculus paca | reverse complement strand
AGGCTGAGACAGGTGGATCATTGTGAGTTGGAGAGCAGCCTGGGCTACAAAGTAAGCTCAAGGCCAGCCTGAACGGCAAAGTGAGACCCTGTCTCAAAAAAACATCAGGGCTGGGGATCTAGCTCAGCGGTCTAAGCGCCTGCCCGGCAAGCACAAGGTCGTGAGTTCAATCCCCGGTGCCGCAAAAAATAAAAAAAAATAAAAAAAATAAGGAACTACATATGTAAGTACCAGTCCAGGATTGGAATCTATGAAGCTTGCAAACATCTGATCACTGATCACCTTGTTAATGTTCTTCTGTACAGCAATGCTTTAGTCACAAAGATGTGGTATGAGAGGGACCAATTCTTACGGTAGTCTGGAGATCACCTTTGGGTTACATCAGAGGGGGCGAAGTGATGAAGCATTCACAGTGAATTCTATAGGTACGAAGAAGAAACTGGGAAATAGGCATTTCCCCAACGTCCTCTATTTAGTGGCGAATCTAGAAAAGAGAATACTGTTGTTAAATCACTAGAAGACTGTTAAATACTGTGTTTTAAATCAGTTGAGTAATCAAGTATACTGGTATGTGACTGACTTTGCTGCCCTCAGTGAAAAACTCTGAGGAGAACACGCAGAGATTTAAAAAAAAAAAAACAAAGTAATGTGTTTAGGCCCTCAAGTTGTTGCAGATTTTATTGGTGTTTGGATGACACCAGTTATCCAGTCCTTCAGTTTGAAGAGATATTTACAATCCATCCTCAATACAAAAAAATACTGTATGAGCTGGGTGCAGTGGCAGATGCCCCTAATTCCAGCTACCTAGGAGATTAAGGCAGTGGGACCGTAAGTTCAAGGCCAGTCTGGGCAACTTAGAAGACCTTGTCTTACAGTAAAAAGGGTTGGGGATATAGATCAGCATTCCCTGGGTTCAACCCCCAGTGTTGTAAAACAAAAAAATTACAGGTAGTTTTCTTTAATTAACACAGAAGAAATTATTGATTTATATTGAGTCAGTTTTTAAGCATATATATAATAAAAATGTTTATAATGGACTAATGAAATAGCTCAGAGGTAAAGTGTATGGTTAGCTTGCATGAAGCCCTAGGTTCAATCCTTAGAAGTGTGTGCGCATGTGCGCATGCATTCACACACACAGTGTCTATAGGGACTTTTTTTTTTTTGGTCCTGGGGATCAAACTCATGACCTTGCACTTGCCAGGCAGGAGCTGTGCTGCTGAGCTATATCCCGGCCCATCTATAGGCATTTATACTGAAATGTTAGCCACATTTATTCCTGAGGAATTTTGGTCAGTTATAATAGCTTAAATCTTTAGGAATCAATAAAAAATATATATTCATTAATTATTTACTATGCTTAACTTATCACTAAGTAGTCTATAAAAAAGCACTAAAAATTTTAAGGAATTCAAGATAACTTTGTTCTTTCTTTTTTTTAATCTGTCTACTAGCTGGATATGAATCTGAATGAGGAGAAACAACAACCTTTGAGAGAGAAGGACATTGTTATCAAGAGGGAGATGGTGTCCCAGTACTTACACACCTCCAAGGCTGTGAGTCCTAGGGCAGGTACCCTTGACATGGGAGACTATGCCCTTAGCTTGGACC
This sequence comes from Cuniculus paca, assembly GCA_004365215.1. Classification (NCBI taxonomy): domain Eukaryota; kingdom Metazoa; phylum Chordata; class Mammalia; order Rodentia; family Cuniculidae; genus Cuniculus; species Cuniculus paca. The sequence goes on along the minus strand of RJWT010039585.1, from coordinate 11,031 downwards.
TATCTGGCCAACTCTATGTAATATGTTATGTCTATATAAATTCTGTTTCATTTCATTACAGTAGCATATTAATTTTCTATTCTGAGTTGTCATTCTTGCATACTTTTTTTGTATGACTTAAACCTTCATGACATATGGGGAATGGGATGAGCAGTTCTGAGGCTCATATAGTTTGATGGTCTTTACAATGGATTTCTGCCCTGATATCATTTAAACTATTAGCTGGGTTTGGTGGTGCATGCCTGTAATCCCAGCACTTGGGAGGCTGAGGCAGGAGGAGTGCCTTGAGTTCAAGGCCAACCTGGGCTACATAGTGAATTACACAGCAAGACCCTGTCTCAAAAAAAAAAAAACCACTTTTCTTTTTAAACTACTAACTCCCAGTTTGTGACTAGACCTAATGTTTACTAACCTTTCTACATGTTTCCTGTGTAGGGCATGAGCCAAAAGGAGAGTTCTAGGTCTCCCATGATGTATATTCAGGAGTTGAGGTCAGGCTTGCGGGATACGCCTCTGCTCAACTGCTTGGAGTCCCTTCGTGTCTCTCTCAACAACAACCCTGTCAGGTGAGGACTCTTAAGGAAGTAATATAGATAGGAATCCAGTGTTGGAGTTCAGTGGTGATTAAAGATCAAAGGAACCAGGGAAGTGTGAGAATGGTCTGGATTTGGAATAGAGTTGCCAGGATAAATTGTATGCTTGAACAAATAATAATTATTGACCTGATGTAACATTGTTTCTCTGTTCTTTACAGTTGGGTACAAACATTTGGTGCTGAAGGCCTGGCTTCTTTATTAGACATTCTCAAACGACTTCATGATGAGAAAGAAGAGAGTCCTGGGTAAGGAATTCCAGGTCTTTGCATTTTCTAGGTGGAGGGTTGCAGGGGCTTGGCTCTTTGCTATAAAGGAAATACTAACAGGTAAATGTAGTCAGGCATGGTGATTCACACCTGCAATCCCAGCACTCAGGAGGCTGAGACAGGAAGATCACTTGAGTATGAGTCCAGTCTGGAATATATAGTGAGACACCATCTCCAAAAAAACAAAACGAAACAAAACAAAAAAACTCAGTTAAATGTAAAGTGACAAAGTAGGAGAGTATGCTGTTAGCTGAGAATGGGGTTATTTTAGGGTAACCAGAGGGTGAATGATGATTTTAGACAAAGGAAAGGTAGGAGGAGCTTAGATTTCATATGGATAACATGGGATGTATACCACACTAGGCTTCTGTGTCAGCCTGGAAATAGATCTGATTTCATCCAGAGATGTCTGATGATCTACTGTGGGTTAAATCACATTTGAAAGTCTTAGAATATACTTAATCAGTTTGGTATTATTTCTGCTGCAGTCTTCAGAGTGGGAATAATTCTTTTTTTTTTTTTTTTTTTTTTTGCGGCACCAGGGATTGAACTCACAACCTTGTGTTTGCCAGGCAGGCGCTTAGGCCACTGAGCTAGATCCCCAGCCCTTGTCTTTTTGAGACAGGGTCTCACTATGCCATTCAGGCTGGCCTTGAGCTCACTTTGTGGCCCAGGCTGGTCTCAAACTCGCAATGATCCTCCTGTCTCAGCCTCCCGAGTGCTGGGATTACAGACATGAGCCACCACTCCCAGCTGAGTTGAAATAATTCTGAGGATACCTCATACTTAGGTTATCTTGAAGATAAGCTAAGCCATGGTGACTTCCTGTACTTCCTAGACTCTTCGAGACAAGAACATTACCGTACCTGGTCTCCTGCATGTACCTCCTCATATTTAATAGCGAACAGTAATAGACAAGAGTGTTATACTAATAGAATTTCACACTTAGGAGCCTAGAGGAAATTAAAGGGCAGGTTTTAATGTAATACTAAATTATTGGATTACAAGAGGGTTAGTCAAAGTCTTTGATGTTGGGGATCCCTTGTCAGCTTTTTTTTTTGTCAGTGTTTCTAAGTCAAGTGCTATGTGTTAGACTTTACTCAGCTACTAGTTGGGGGTCTTCCTAAGATCCTTGTTTGCAAGATTGAAAAGTTAGCTGAGAAGAGAGTGTAGAATAAAGGAACTTTACCAATTATGTCTTTTTCTTGTAGAAGCTATGATAGCCGGAACCAGCATGAGATTATTCGCTGCTTGAAAGCTTTTATGAACAACAAGGTGAGATTTTTACCATTCTCATTCTAGTCTCTCTCTGGATTCCCTTTCTTTTTGTTGGCAGACTCCAAAAAGGAAATACAAGTAAGAGTTCAAGACATTTAGCTTTGTTTTTTAGTACTGTATTTATTCTCATTGCCTCATGTATGCACTTCCATAGACCTTTTTCTGTTTCCAGTAGTAGGCTCAATTTTCTCCCTTTTTCTTTACATGCTTTTGCTGATTTTTAAATTTCCTGACCTGTAGTTACTGTTTTGGGGAGGCTAACTATATATACTCCACTTATTTTTTTCCTTCCAGACTGTTACTCCTTTAGAATCTTTTCATCTTTATCTTTTTTTAATCTGTTATTTATTTATTTATTTGGCACCGGGGATCGAACTCATGACCTTGCGCTTGGCAGGCAGGCGCTTACACCACTGAGCTAAATCCCCGGCCCCTGTTTATTATTTAAACCCAGGGATCCCATAATTCTATGCGTTTGAATACAAATTTACTTTCTTCACAGTTTAAATTTGTTATAATTAACTTATTCCATTGACTTGGGGATATTAAAAAGAAACAAAGATTTTTATCCTTAAAGATGTGGAATTTTATTTTGTCTCCTAGAAAGCTGTTTTGTTGTGTTCATCTTTGTTTATCTGTATTGGGAAAAGTATTGTACCTCTGTGTTAGAGTAAAGTACCACAAACTGGGTGTCTGAAACACCAAAAATTTATTGTTTCATGGTTCTGCAGAGTAGACGTTCACTGTAGGTGTTAGCAGAGTTGATTCTAAAGGCTGTGAAAGAGAAGGTGTTAGCAGAGTTGATTCTAAAGGCTGTGAAAGAGAATACGTTGTGTGCCTTTCTTCTAGTTTCTGGGACCTCACTGTCATGCCAATGTAAATTCACTGTAACTTAACTAATCATACCTACAATGACTATATTTCCAAATAAGTTCACATTCCAAGGTCCTGAGGGTTAAGCTATAACATGAATTTGGGAAGTGTACTGATCAACTTGTAAAAACCTGTAAATTTGTCTCTGGTTAGATGCTGCCATCTTTAAACCTCCCTTCTCTGTTCTCACTCTGACAGTTTGGAATCAAGACCATGTTGGAAGCAGAAGAAGGAATCCTCCTGCTGGTCAGAGCCATGGATCCTGCTGTTCCCAACATGATGATTGATGCGGCTAAGCTGCTCTCTGCTCTCTGTATCCTCCCACAGCCAGAGGACATGTATGTGACTGGTTATTTCTGTTCTCCAATTCTCATTCTTACCATCTTGTCTTAGTCTAGAAGATTGAATTACTTGGGTGTCCTCCTGGTCTTAAATATTAGATAAGGCCAGCGGGAATCTTAATACAAATTAGCATCTCTAATGCAAAAGTCCCAAATACTCCACACTGTGAAACTTTTTCAGCACTGTCATGATGACCCAAGTGGAAAACTCCATGCTACGAAACTTCACTTTACGCAAAAAATTATGTAAAATATTATATGAATTACCTTTACTATATGTGTATAAGGTCTGTCTGAAACAGAAATGAATTGTGTTTAGGTTTGCATCTTATCCCCAAGATACCTCATTATGTATATGCAGATATTCCAAAATCCAAAAATATGGACAATCTCAAACATATTATCAAACATTTTGGGTGAGAGACAGTCAGCTTATATTTAAGAAAAATTACTATCTTGAGTGTACTACTGATCAACCTAGGTGTAACAAGATATTTGTTACATCTCTGTTGATGTTTCTTTTGTCAAGGATAAGAATTTCTTTTTACTGTTTTGTTCTTTAATTCAGAAGTAATATGACATCACTAAAATTCAAACAGTATAGAAAATATATACAATAAAATTTTAACTGCCTTTGTCAAATCCTGTTGCACAGATATAGTGGTCTAATAGAGTCTCATGGATGTTTTTCTAAGATCAAACACTGTATTTCCTTTATTTTAAGATATCTCATGCCACCCCAAAAGATAGTATCTTAAAGATAAGAAATGATGGAAAGTCAACTGCATGTATAAGATAGATTTTTATTTTTGTAGCGGGATCTGGTTTAAAAAACTGAATCTTACCATTCATTCCTTTTTTTTGGTTCGTTTTTTGTTTTTGTGTTTGTCTTTTTGAGACAGGGTTTTGTTCTGCAACTCAGGTTGGCCTTGAACTCATTTGTAGCCAAGGCTGGCCTTGAACTCCAGCAATCCTCTTGCCTCAGCCTCCTGAGTGCTGAGATTATAGGCATGCACCACTACACCTGGCCTGTTTTTGGTTGTTTTGTTTTGTTTTTTTGAGACAAAGTCTCCTTGTGTGGTTTAGGCTGGGTTTGAACTTACTGTGTAGCCCAGGCTGCCCTTGAACTTGCAGTGATCCTCCTCCCTCAGCCTCTGAGTGTTGGGATTATAGCTGTGTGCCACCATGCACAGCCATATCATTCATTTTTTTCAATTTGTTTCTTTTCATTTAATAGCCGATTGTGGGCATCTTTTCTTCTGTCCTTAGAGATTGACCTCATTGTCTTTATTGGCTGTTTAGAATTTTATATGTATGTATTATAGATTCATGGTACATTTAGCAGTTCCTACATTGCTAGACTTCTGTGTAGACTTTAGCAGATTTTGGTTCTTACTCTAGGTAATAAGTTTTACTATTACAAATGATGTTAACAGACATCTCTGTACATATCTACTTTCACCTTTATACATTTATAGATAGATTAATAGAAGTAAGCCAAGTGTTATATGCATTAGAAATCAAATAGTATTTTTTTTTTTTTTTGGTGGCACCGGGGATGGAACTCACGACCTTGCGCTTGCCGGGCAGGCGCTTAGACCGCTGAGCTAGATCCCCAGCCCTGTTTTTGAGACAGGGTCTCACTATGCCATTCAGGCTGGCCTTGAGCTCACTTTGTAGCCCAGGCTGCTCTCCAACTCACAATGATCCACCTGTCTCAGCCTCCTGAGTGCTGGGATTAAAGGCGTGAGCCACCATGCCCGGCTTCAAATAGTATTATTAAATACCTCTTAAAAAGTTGAACCAATTTATTATTTCTTAGCATAGGGATCTTTTTTGTTTTTGTTTTTGTTCTTTTTTGAGGCAGGGTTTTACTATATGGTTCAGGCTGACCTTGAACTCACTTTGTAGCCCAGGCTGGCCTCGAACTCACAGTGATCCTCCTGCCTCAGCCTCCTGAGTACTGGAATTACAAGTGTGTGCCACTGCATCTGGCATAACGTAGGGATTTTAATTTAATATCTATAGGTAGGCATCTAAAAATGGCTTTTAGAAATACATTTTTCTGAAGAGATGGTCTGTAACTTTTTATACGTCCTGGCTCCTGCTTTAGGGCGTGGTAAGAGAATAATTTGAGAACTCCAAAGCATCGACAATATACTGTTTCCTAGCTGGGAAAGGTGGTACATACCTGTAATCTCGACACTTGCACTTGGGAGGCTGAGGCAAAAGTATCATTGTAAGTTTGAGGTTGGCCTGGGCTACACAGTGAGAGCTTGTTTCAAAAAAAGAAAAGAAAAAAAATTTTACTGTTTCCTAACTGGTCAATGCCTTGTGTAACCTGCCTATTTCACATGTCTGTCAGAGCACCTGGGCAGTATCCTCCTTTTTCTTTTTTCTTGGGCAGGAATGAACGCGTTTTGGAGGCGATGACAGAAAGAGCTGAGATGGATGAAGTGGAACGTTTCCAGCCTCTGTTAGATGGATTAAAAAGTGGGACCTCCATTGCAGTCAAGGCACGTGTGTACCTCAAAACTGGACCCAAAAATAGAATTTAAGAAGGAAAGAACTTCTGACCTTCTACTAGAACATACGGAATGGTTCCAAATTATTTATTTTATATTTGAGAATTTGTTGTGAAGGAAAAATGACTGAACTTTTGTTTAAGAAGGGAAAGAATGAAGTGTTTTTCTCATTATGAGATGGAAAAAAGCATGATATCTATCTGCATATTAGGAAAACCAAGGCCGTACAATAACATATACTGTCAGATCCTTGGAATCATTTACACTTCTGAGCTTTCCAGACCTGAGATCAAACCAGGTCTCATTGCTGTAGTAGAAAAATCATTCCTAGAGTTTTTGTGCTGTTATCTTTTGGTTTCATTTGGGAGCCACAGAATGCATAGAAAGGGAAAAGAATCTTCATTTTTAGAGTTAGTATTGATGTAGCTGCTGAATTTTCTTTTTTTAGGTGGGATGCCTTCAGTTGATCAATGCACTTATCACTCCAGCTGAAGAACTTGACTTCCGAGTTCACATCAGAAGTGAACTGATGCGCTTGGGGCTGCATCAGGTGTTGCAGGTAAGCAGTAACACTCCATTGGACAGTCTGGCCTATTTCCAGTTCTTACAACCCCAGTCATCCCTGGGATAACTAGTTTGCAGTGTAAAAACCATGTTGAAAGGTTTGAGTTTCTAGCCATGTAAGACACCTTTGGGTTCTCTAACTTTTACTTTGATCATTGATAGGACCTTCGAGAGATTGAAAATGATGATATGAAAGTGCAGTTAAGTGTATTTAGTGAACACTCCGAAGAAGATTCCTATGATCTAAGGAGTCGGCTGGATGACATTCGTATGGAGATGGAATATCCTTTTACTGACAAGGTTTAAGACACATGAGGCATTCATTGTACTCAGTTACAGTTTCCTGTATGGAATGGTGTGAGAGATAGTGACCCAGAACAGAGCCTTGGGCTTATGTGTCTTCCCAGGAAATAAAGCAGGTGTCTTTTTATTGCTTTTGGCTTTATTCACCTCAGCATTGACCAAGGAAGTTGATAAGTATAATCTGAGGTAGCTATCAAAATTGCCGTAAACTTCCTGGAATGTGATAGTTTAGCTTAGTGCGATGTAGAGCTGGGATTTAGAGATGACTAGACTGACAGAGGGACTAATGTGGTTACCTATTAGTATTCACCACAAGTGACTTTGAGGCAGTTATATTTTTAGTTTCTGTGTACTGCTTGTCTTCAAGCTAAGTTTAGGAATTCTCTGTCTCAGTCTTGTCTAAAGAAACTTAAAAGTTTCTGGTGATGTTTATAGAAGAGTAACCATGAGAGTGGAGGTGGCATCTTACTACTTTTCCTTAGCTTCTCCCAGAGTTTAGTAAGTCACCAGTCAAACACAGTTTCTAAGAATTTTTTTTCCTTAGCTGGGTCCTCCTTCCACTGACTTTAGTGAAGTCTTCCAGATTCTCTTAAACACTGTGAAGGACTCAAAGGCAGAGCCACACTTCCTGTCTATCCTACAGCACCTACTGTTGGTCCGAAATGACTATGAGGCCAGGTAAGAAGACAGCAAGGCTGTGGGAAACTTTGAATTTGAGCCTGTATGAATGAAGACAGCAGAATCCTTAATTTGTTTTTTATAAAGGGAAAAAGAAAAGACCAGGGCCATAGGTTAGAGTTCATTAGTTACAGATACGAAGGAAATTGTCATTTGTTCTTTTAATCCAACTGATAGGTGTCCCTATGGAAGAGGTCAGAGTATATAGAGAAATGCCCTTCCCCAAAAGGTAAGTGAGGTGAAGATGATAACAAAGGAAAATGACAATTTAAAATTCCTTCTGCTTGGCTGAAAAGTGGAGATTCAGCAGTGGCACGATCCATCCCAAGAAGGATCAAGCCCAGATATTTAGATGGGAAAGTATTGGCCCTAGAAAGCACATGGCAAATTTTTTTTTCTTTCGTGGCAGTGCTAGGGATTGAACCAAGGGCCTCACACAAACTAAGCACATGCTCTACCACTGAACTGCATCTCTAGCCCATAAAAATTCTAATTATCAGAAGTGGAAAGGGTGGAAGATGTGGAATTTCTTAGCTTGACAGTGGTACTCCTGTTAACTTTACAAGAAGTTCTTTTCTAGAACACTTATCCTTAAGTTTCTTTATTGGCAAAGTAGTTAAATTTTCTTGATTCTGAATACCTCTTATGTTTTGATTTCCCTTTTGATAATTCTATTTTGTTTTTTCCATAGACCCCAGTACTATAAGTTGATTGAGGAATGTATTTCCCAGATAGTTCTGCATAAGAATGGGGCTGATCCCGACTTCAAGTGCCGGCACCTCCAGATTGATATTGAAGGATTAATTGGTAATCCTGCACTCTATTGGCTTTCTCAAAACATTTATTACTTCTTTCACTAAAGGGGTGTATCCTTTCCAGTTTCAGATACAGGCCCATACACTCCCTTAGTTTATTTCTACGTATATCTAAAAGAAATCCTTCAGTCCCCAATATAGGAAATGCATAGTCCTTTAGTTTATTTCTATTTAAATTTAAAAATCTGTTGTTTCTCACATGCCACCTATTAGGAACTTCATTTATTACAGATATTCCTCATTCAATGACCTACCTGTTTAATGACTGTTCAGATTCAGCTGGGCATGTTCTTCAGACTTATCACCTGTTTTTGTTTTTTTTTTTCCCGTGTGTGTGTGTGTGTAGTTCTGTGCATCTTGTTTATAGAGCCTCAATGTCTTTGTTTTTTGGTTTTATACAGTACACCTTGTTTATACAGTACTGTGATTTTTTGCTGATTGTACTGTATAGTACTATAGTTTTATATTCTGTTATGCATTATACTACTTTATGTAAGAGTTATGCAAATAAAAGGAAACTCATCAAGTTGGGGTTCCCTTTGATTATTTCTTCATTCCGAACATTGTGATGTATATACTATATTCAATTCCTTATTTGTCCATCAATTCAATTAATGACCTAGTTACAGTAACAGAACCCAGTCCTTAAATAAGGAATGTCTATATTCGTGACTCGTGCTGGCCCCAGAGAGTCATAAGGATTATTCATACTTATTCATACCAAGTATTATTAATGCTATCCAGTGTGGTAGCCCTACCTTGTATTTAGAAATTACAAGTTAAACTTAACTGAAAGTTCCATCTCTTGGTCTAGTACAGAATATTAAGGATAATGTAAATAACCACAAAGACAGAAGACTCCTGTTCAGTATATCAAAGGGCTTAGAGATGAGAGGGAAGACTAAGAGAACTGGTAACTTCACTTACCTTTTCTTTTCAGATCAAATGATTGATAAAACAAAGGTGGAGAAATCTGAAGCCAAAGCTACAGAGCTGGAAAAAAAGGTGTGTATGAGGAATCAGTGGTAAGGTGATTGCCTGGCATGCACAAGGCCCTGGGTTTAATCTCCAGTACCACCAAATTTTTTTTCTGACAATTATTTTTCTGGCAAGACTTTCTGTCTGTGGTGTTTTAAAAACACCCAGCATCTGCTAGTTGTTAGGGGAAAACCTTTCACCATAGGTTAGTCATCGGAGACGGTAATACTGATGTGAATGTGAGGAGTTAGAGGTGGGCTCATACAGTTATTGGGCTACCAGACAGGACAAGAAAGGCAAATGATACTCACATATAATGCGCTTATATAATGGTGGTGACACTCCACCACCACCCATGTTTGCTTGTCATCTCATCATGTCTCTTATCCCTACAACAATAGGAACAGGAATATGTCTAGGTTCTCTTTCTCTTTGGTTATTAATAAGGACTCTCATTGTGGTTGATAGATTTTTGATTGTAGTGGCTACTGGTATTGTACCATCATAGCTGTCCTAGTTGAAAGGTGTTTCTAATGTTAGTTTTTTTCCTTTTCTTTTTAAAGTAGGAAGACCATGTAAAGAATCTTTCTTTCTCCTTTAATTTTGATTTTAAGGTCAAAATCATGGTTCTTTTTTTTCCAAGGCACTGCCTAAATATGGATCTATAGAGCAAATTTTAGCACAAAATAGTAAATTCAGGGAGTAACACTTACGCTTCTTACTGGAAAGGAGAGCTTGCTGGAAGCCTGATTCCTTTCTTCTTTAGCTGGACTCGGAGTTAACAGCCCGACATGAGCTACAAGTGGAAATGAAAAAGATGGAAAGTGACTTTGAGCAGAAACTTCAGAATCTTCAGGGTGAAAAGGATGCATTGGATTCTGAAAAGCAACAAATTGCTATAGAGAAACAGGACCTGGAAGCAGAGAAGTCCCAGCTCACGGGAGAGGTAACTGTCTGAGAAGGGAAGGCAGAGTGCCTGTAACCACACTTACCGTGTGTCTTAGAATAGGACTGTCACCTCACTCCTGGAGAGGTGGGCAGTAGGTAACCAAGTTAGATGGAGCATATTTTAAAAATCTCTGTTTTTAGTTTTGCCTTGGAAATAAATAATATGAAAGACATTTAGAACATACAGGAAAACAAAAAATGACTTATTCACGACCACCCAGAAATAAAATAAGCTACTAATAAATGTAGGAGTAAAAACTAAATCATTTACTTACTTGCTAATTTTCCCTTATTGTTGTCATCTATGGACAGATCTTCTTACACTCTCTGCACTTATGTTTATATGATCTGTGTTATCCAACAGTTTGATCACTTATGTGATTATGTAATTACCTAGACAGCACATTGTTATATAACTAGAATAATTTATTTACTTGACTTTGGCATTCTCTAATGAAGAGTATAATGTAGCAATTGAATTCGTCTTTTTAAATACAAAACATACTGAACTAAGAACATGAAGACTTGAGTTCTAGTTTTTACTCTGGCACTAAATAGTAATAGGAGTTTGGGCAAATCATGTAATTTGTGTAACTCCTTCTAATCTCTCCATGTGTAAAATGAGAAGTTTGGCTTGAGTATTTCTCAGTTTCCTTACAGCCCCTGTAGTCCCTGGAATGGGATGTACTCACAAGAGTGTTGTTTCTGTAGGTTGCCAAGCTGTCAAAAGAACTAGAAGATGCCAAGAAAGAAATAGCTTCTCTGTCTGCTGCAGCTGTTGCTATAGCTCCTTCTGTTCCTAGTAGTACTACTGTTCCCCCTGCCCCTCCTCTACCTGGTGCCTCTGGCACTGTTATTCCACCCCC
>RJWT010039584.1:0-12630 GCA_004365215.1 Cuniculus paca | reverse complement strand
GACTGGAAGTCCCATTTGACCCAGCTATTCCGCTTCTGGGAATATTCCCAGAAGTGAAATCATCTTACCACAGTGATGTATGTGCACCCATGTTTATAGCAGCACAATTTGCAATAGCCAAATCTTGGAAACAACCCAAATGCCCATCAATTGAGGAATGGATAAAAAAGATGTGGTACTTTTATACAATGGAGTACTATTCAGCTATAAAGAAGGATCACATTGAGGCTTTTATAGGTAAATGGATGCGACTTGAGACCGTACTCATAAGTGAAATAAACCAAACTCACATGTATAAACACTGCATCATCTCCCTAGTGTAAGAAACTGAAAGACTTAATAAGATACAAAATTCCCAATAAATATGGAGAAAAGGTTCTGAATTCCAATGGTGCTTTTATTCTTTGATTTGATTGGTTTAAGTCCCTTTCGTACTATTTGAAGGCAGTATGTGAGAAGATAGGAACAGCTCTTTTGAAAAATGGGACATTACGGTAGCCATTGCTGGTTTCTTGTTGGCCGACTTGAAGGCCTGTAATGTTCTTTTGTTTTATCTAGTTATATATTACTTTGTTTTGTTTGAGTTTATTGTCTGTAAATGTATGAACAACCATTTTGAAGAAAGCAAGAGACACTAGGGCAACCATTGTTAATCTCCTGTTGTTATGTCTTGAAAACCTGTATTGCTTGTAGTGTTCTGTTCTGAAATGCTATATTATGTTTGACTCTATTCTGTTTTCTTTTGCTTTGTTTTGTTTTGTTCTATTCTCTTAAAAAAAAAAAAGAATGAACTTCCTCAGGCAACATGGAATGCAGCCCCTTGCTAGTAATTTTCTAAGTTTTGAGGAATTTCAAATGCAAAATAATGGGCTTTTCTTTAAAATTCCAGTTTTATTTAAAACAAAAGCATACATACTGAGAGCCTGAATTCCAACTGATCACTTTAAATCCACAAAGCCGGCATGGAATGGGGAGAACCAGGATGGAAGCAATGACCTCACCTAAGAGCCAGCCAGAGCATGAACTGGGAGAACCAAGAAGGCAGCTAAGCCCCCACCTGTGAGCCAGTTGGATTGCAGACCAGGGAGAATCAGGAAGGAACCTAAACCCCCACCCATGAGGCAGCCTAAAGCCAGTAGTCTGAGCAATTATTTAGAGGACAACAATATACAATATAGTAACTATTGTAGATTTCCTCCTGTCTTATCACTGTTTCCTTTCATTTTATTGTTTTATTTCCTTTAAAATAAAAATCAATATAAAGCCACAGAGCCACCTGTGATAAGTGGACACTAAACAACTGAGCAATTCCTGTGCTCTGCTCATCCAAAAGAAGTTCTGGATTGAGGGCATACCTGCCAACCCACATGGGGCTTCTCCCCAAGTTGGAAGCCACTTCTCTTCATGTATTTCTAATAAACATTGTGCTAGCTTCCTCTCTTCGGTCTTCAATTTTACCTTCAAATTTGTGAGACAATAAGCTCAGGTTTAATCAGTTTGTATGGTATTAGCTGATGGCTGTTTCATTGGTTCATAGTACATAGCAGAAGATAGTTCTTCTGTCTGCACTGCTATGCATCTTCTGCAACAAATGTTCCACATGATTCAAGAGGTGGAGGGATAGGCCAGAAATGTGATAAAATGAGAGTGATTGTCTTCTATCTCTACTAACACACTCAGAAACAAACAAAAACAAAAAAAGAAGAAAGCAAAATCAAGGTGTAGAGCTCCTTGAAGAAACGACTTCATGTTTCATTATGAGAAAAATATGGACAGTTCAGTTAAATAATTTACATATTTGACTTCTTTATAGTACATATTACTTATTTGAATGCCAGTGTTTCCTTATGTCTATATTGGATATCAAAGTTAATTTTAAGTACATTTAATGGTAGAGATTACAGGAAATATGGCGGAAATGATTCTAAAACTTTCTTTTAAAATAAAAGAGGAATATACAAAAAGGTATAGCTTTATGATGCTATAAACTTTCTGATTTTAAAGATTCCTGATTCTTAGGCTTTAGTTGTAATTAGCTTATATAAGAATTATCTTGAATAGTTTTTTTTTCTCATCAATCTTACTGGTATTGAGTGGAAAGAGACCATGTGACAATCTACATTCTTGTACTTAAAGTTTGAACACATCACTCCTATTCATGTTTCATGGGCCAAATGGTCACATGTAACTGCAAGTAGGCAGGTAAGTTCAACTATACCTTTGTACAAAATGAGGAGGAGGCAGAGACACAAAGATACAGAAACAGACAGATGGACAGACAGACTGAAAAATGGAGTATTTAAGAACAGCCCTAATGACTATGTGCCTTCTAATGTCTTTCAAGTAAATAAAGGACTGTTTGGACTATGTAGAAGTTATGTTCTTTCTTTTTCCCTCTGTTAGAAAAACCAATACTATTCGGATAATAGTTCTCAAGTGATGAAAAAACAAAGCCCACAGCTGATCATTAATGAGTAATGGAGGTGGCTGAGCTATTGGCTGTTTTGTTGCTCTAGCCTAATCTAAACCATTCAAATGCTGCTACATGCAATATAGCTACAATGCCCACCTACCTAGTGTCTTACACCCAAGCCATTTCACTACTTTCCATTACCTTGCAGGGTCAGTAGACTTAGAAGCTTGAAAATTGCCTTACATATTGCTCTTAGTAAAGTTCACTGTACCTGCAGAAAATTGTATAACCACTTTTCTAAAAAATAAAGATATTGCTTTTAATTTTGCCTTTTAAGATAAAGTATACTAGTGAAACAACTGTACTGAGGCCCTTAAGATAAAAAGTTTCTAAATATTAATAAGTAATCTTTTCCTCTATGATGCTGCTAATTAACACTATATTAAATGCTTTAATGCTTCTCTTTCTTTATGGTGTTTATGATTTAGCTTCTCTCTTATTTGCAGTTTTGCTTTGACATATAATTGAATAATACCCTTCAATGTCATTTTAAAAATACTCATTGATGTAAAGCACTGAAGCTTTATTACACCATGGCAACTATTATTAAAAATGTTCACATAAATGGTTATTTTGGGTCTTTATTTCCATTTTTATTTATATGAAATGATTGTTGAATAACATGCAATTAAATTAGAGCCTTCTGCTTCACAGTCAAGTATCTTTTTTTGGAAAAATTCTGTGATAAAATAACTCTCTGACATAGCCTATTGCTTTGAAAATAGAACATCAAAAAAATTGTCACCGTCAACTTACTCATAGGGGTAGCTCAGGATAAATTTAAAGGAAAAGTGGCCAAATTAAAATTTCCACCACCCCAAGCATTTGCTTGGCAACTTTAATCCCTTATAATCTCTTATCAAATATGAAATTTGAAATTTTACATCATTAACAAATGTATTTGCTGATTCTACTGAAAATTATTCATAACATGTATCTAGTGTTCTTTTCAGGAAAAGGGCTGGGAAGTCAATGAAAACACATTTAGGGAAGGCCTTCATTTGAGAAAGGAGGGAGATAAGATCTCCAAGTGATGCAGTCTTTTTCATCAGGTTCAAGTGGGGCTCTTCAAGGTACAATTTATGAACTAAAAACCTAAGTAACCTGAGCTGCTTGCTGAAGAGACATTGGGACATGGACGACTGTTTTAAGGCTCAATAAAAATCTTTTTTAGTCTAGGGACGTGACTTCTTTAACACTATAATTCTCATAAAAACAAAGGCTTTCTGATGTAACTGCTTTTATTTATATCCATAGTCTAAATTTCATGTTGTAGTCCTTTCCTACATATAATTCTCAAGAATTACTTGCCTCATACACATGTCCCTCTCTCAATTTGATAGCTATTTTGAGGCTATCTGAAACAATAGGTTTGGATGGCAAGGTTAAGATCTTTAGCCTGATGTTTGCTCAAATATTGTATCACTTTTTCAAGAACTGAGAGATTTGTTTTCATGTCTTTCTCACTTAAAATTCAATCTTATCTCTTATTAGGATTTAGGGGCTGTCAGCATCTGTAGCCCTGAGAGGCCTTTGATGTCTAGAATTTTTTAGACTGTCCATTCTGGAAAAGCAACCAATGCTTATCTGAGTTTATCTCTTTCTTGCAGTATCTTGCTAAAGGCAGACAATTATAGCCCATACACATTATCACTCTGCCTCCACTTTCCAGTTAGAACTCACTAGGTTTACAGTCTACATCCTTCTCCTTAGAGACAATGTGACTGAATGCTTTACACTAGCATTCTCTATCTAATCAATCTGCTAAACTATTTCTTTCCTACCTGCTGCATGACTACCGATTCCAAATAGCGCATTTTAAATTTTTGTAGGACAGAATCTTCCTTCCAAGGACCAATATCTATATTCATGTGGCAGTAACTATTCTTTATTTAATGAATATTTCTGCTCTCTTTTTCCTTCCATGGCACATAAGAGGATTGCATTTCTCTTTTTTTATGGATAGGTACTGCCAAATGACTTACTTTGATCATTGAAGTTATATACCTCATATATATAGGGAAGTTCAAATTTTTCCTCAAAGGTTTGATAGTTTTAGGCTATTAAATAAACTGACAACAAACAGATTAACAGAAAAAAAAGGCATACTAATTTATTAATGAGAAAAACTGTGATCCATGCACGAGGTATGATACTCAAAGGAAAGGCCAACTAGTTGAAGCTTAGATAGCATTTTCAGTTACAGAAAGAAATAGGGACTTAAGGCTGTGAGGAAGGTATTAATTTGAGTTAATGAAAGTGTAAGGGAAGAAAAATACATCAATTAACAATTGTCATATTACGCAGATAAAGTCACAGCAAACAACCTTCAGAAGAATATGTGACATCCTACAGAGGTCTCTGAGTAGACCCAGATAACGCACAACAGAACTTCACAGAAACCCTGTTTGCATCCTCTTTGTATTTGTTGACACATGCAGATCTTCTCTGCAAAAGGACAGCCTTTGAAGCTCTTGTTTCTGTGGCCCTTCTGAGTAGCCATGTCAAAAGATGCTAAAGAAGAGTATTTTGAGGGTGGTCTCTTCTGATCTCCCTCAGACAAATACCATTAAAACCCACACATGGTTAACCATAATTCTTACTCATTGTCACAGTAATCATGAAAGTAGGAGTCAAGATGTAGTTTTTAATCACACTAGTTCAATGAGTAGCTATGATTGACAAAATCTCCTAGATAACATACCATGCACAAGAAATAAATTTTCATTATAATCTGGTTTAAACCATATGGCTTAGTGTGGACTATGGTTTAAAAGTGCTCACCAAGGTTGATGTGTTGGAAATTTAATCCCCAATACAACATAGGGTGGTGAGCTCTAATAAGAAGTTGATAAAGTTAGTAGAACTCTGTCTTTGTGAATGGATTAATGGCATGTCACTGCAATGGGCTAGTTATCTCAGAAGTAAGTTTGCTTAAAAAGTGAGTGTATCATCTACTTTCTCATCATTGAGACATACTATATAACACTTGCAATTTAAAGGAGACAATGCTTATTTGGCTTACAGTTTCCCGTGGGTTCAGTCCATAGTCAGCAGGCTCCAAAGCAGTGATGGCATAGTGCAAGGGCCTAGTAGAGGACAGATGCTCATCCTTTGGCAATCAGGAAACATAGAGAAACAGAGAAGAGCCAGGACAATAATTCTATATAATCTTCTACATCATGTTTCAGTGACCCTGCCTCCAATTAGGTTCCACTTCCTAATAGCACATTCAGCTACTGAATTTATCAATGGATGAAATCACTAACAATTGTAGCACCCTCATGATCCACTCACCCTCCAAACACATGACAGTTTGGGGGTACATTTTAGATCTACACTCTAACAGTGAATGTGACCCTATCTTGCTCTTTGTCTCATGTATGTGCTCTCTTGCCCTTCTGCCTTCTACCAAGACATGATGTAGCATGAAAGCTCTTGCTAGATGAGGCCTCTGAATCTTCTATTTCTTAGCCTCCAAAACTGTAAAAAATAAATCTCTCTTGTGTACAAATTACCCAGTCTGTAGTATTCTGCTAAAGCAATAATGGGTTAAAATAATAAGAGATTTTGTGTGGTTATTGTAATACAGCCTATTCCTGACAGTCAAGGTATAGCAAGTGTTATCATAAACCACCACAAAGTTTCAGTAGTTTAAACTAAGAAATTTACTTTTTCTTTATTTCTTTATTTTCTTCAGTGAAATAGTATTTGGCAGATAATCTTCCATGTGATTATTTAGGAATCTTCTTCCATTTTTTTGCCCTATTATCTCCTGGAACTGTGCCATTCTTTTTAAAGTTATCTCAATCTGGCAGGCAGAGTGAAGTCTTGTGCAAGAGACTTTTATGACAATTCCTGACTGCAAAGGAGGATGAGAAACATAATCTTACTGAATACACCAGACTAAGAAAGAATAACATTTAGTCAACATGTAGTACTCTCAACAGTGTTGCTTATAAACCCAGTGCTCCATTAAGTAAAACTATAGGTCATCAGGCTTTAATTTGTTTTCAAACTGAATGAAGGACAGGCTTCACAGTCATGCAACCTGCGTAGTCTCACAGGTTGTAATGCTTAGAAAGACCCTTGTTTTAATGCTCTGCTTTCATAAATCATTAAGTTTTGAATAAGGGGCTCTGTATTTTCATTTTACTCTGAGTCTCACAAATTTTGCAGTTGGTTCTAAGTGTAAATCATAATAGAAGGATGTGCACATGGAAGCCTTAGCTGCATGTGCAATATGGAAGAGCACAATGCATGCTAAGATTTCCCTGGTTGTTTAGCCTACAGTTAGCCTGTACAGAGATAACACCCTGAAAGAGTTTTTTGTTTTTGTTTTTCTGAACATTCTTGCTCATGACCATTACCAATGGCATTCTTACTGCTCCAAGTATAACTGTATAATTGTATAATAAAAAATGATAAAAAGTTTTGCTTTACTTCAAAATATGCACTTGAAACCTCATATTTTTAAAATGCTATGAAAGCTATTATTATTCATTTTCATAAACCATGTTTCTTATTAGTCCATTTCTTATTAGTCCCATTTCTTATTAGTCCATATTAATTACACAAATTAGTGAGTTTCATGGGCAGATTTATACATACATATAACAAACCTTAATCATTTTCCTCCTATCACCCATTATCCCATTCTCCCCCCACATTTTTGGGGTATTTCAGTGTTAAAGACACATTTTCTTTAGAGATAGGAGAGATCTTGCAAAGTAAATGTCCAAGCCTTCAAAGAAACAGAGCAGAATTCATGGTGTGACACAGAAAAGTCATCTTATCTAAGTGAAGAGTTCAAGAATTGGAGCAGGTTAAAACCTGAGAAGGCTCTCCGAAGGTAGAGACCCACCCTAAGGCAGCTCATTGCCCTGATGGTATAATGGGGAAATGAGGAAGGACAGACGGGCTTCTGTTCTTCAGAGGAGCTCTAGTCTTTGCCTTCAGCTTAGATGTCTCCTGGCTTTCAGTGCAGACTTTCTGGCTTTCACTACAGACTTTTCAGTATTCTAATCAGACTCTTTGTCTTCAGCTGTGGATCCTTCTGTCTTCTGTCATAGACTCTTCAGCTTTCTGGTATAGACCCTTCAGCTTTCCAGAGAAGACCCATCAGCTTCCTGATATACACTTGCACAGACACTGCAGTGAACTCCAGACCTTGGACTGAAATTTTGGTCTCCAGTGTGCAGACACCCTGTGCACTCTTCCTCATTCAACTCTGTGATGACCATTGTAAGCTAATCTTGAAATTACTTACACATTTGTATATCTTGTGTTACAGGTTTCTCTTGTAAAATACTGACTGATGCACCATCATTCTATTATGCTATAGTTTAAATCTAAAACGGTCCTCAAAATCTCATGTGTTTGGGAAGTGATTGGATTATGGGGGCATTATAGCTGTCTTGCCATTAGGAAGTAGGTCTGGATGGAAGAGGCAGCTCACTATGGTGTGACCTTGAAGCACACACAGTATATCTATCTCTTCCTCACTTCTCCCTTAGTCTCTCTGCTTCTGTCTGCTATGAGGTGACCACCTTATCTCCACTAATCCCTTCTAATATGTTGTTTCTCCCTGGACCTAGCTGACTATGCAAGGACTGAGACAACTGAAACATGAGCCAAAATAAAGCATGTTTTCCCCGCATTTAAATTTCCTCCTTTAAATTATGGGTACTGGATACAGTGTCTTAGCAATGAGAAAGTGACCAAGATACAATGAATGTTATAATTTGAAGAAATCCTTTCTACTATGCCACCTTCTCCACAGTAAGTCTAAGAAATATATAGTGTGACAAAAAAAGCAACTTCTACCTGGCAAAGACTAAAATTATGAAAGCACTTTAAGAATACGATTAACATTCAGCGGCCTAAGCGCCTGCCTGGCAAGCGCAAGGTCGTGAGTTCAATCCCCGGTACCGCAAAAAAAAAAAAAAAAGAATACGATTAACACAAACTGCATTTACTTTTAGTCTTCTCTAGCATCTCAAGCAACCAACCAAACAGCTCTTCATAGTACAAAAAAACAACGTACTATCCACCAGAAATTTTCATTCTATGAACTACTTTTCTTCAATTGGGGCACATATTTACATACTGAGAGGCAAGTTAGGTGTCCTGCTTAATATAATTTTCCTCTTGAGCACTTCTTCTTAGTTGTCCTGGCTAGTTTTCAAGTTGAAGTCACTCTGTCTTTGGCCATACATGACACTATTTGCTATTTATGATCTCAAATTTTATGAATTACGACCTTTCCAAAGGTATCTATCTAGGTGGCTCTCTTTAGTTATTCTTTCTTCATCAACTTCACTATTTCTAAATTTTATATATCTTTTCTGTTCATTGTGAATTTTAATTTTTAAATAGCAGAAAAATTGCAATTAATATTACAGAGATTCCCACAGTTCCACATCCAGTTTCTCATATTATTGTCTTATATTAGTATAGCACATTTCCCACAACTGAAAAAACAAATTCTGATTATCAGTAGTTGTATTGACCATTCTTTTTTATATGGAATGGCAAGATTTTATAATATGAGGGTTGATAGATATGACCTTTTTGGAAAATGCAATGGTCTTACTTTCTTGTTGCTGGGACACAATACCTAATACCTACAACTCTTAAAACAGGAGAAGTTTATTTCAACTTACAGTTTTTAGAGCTTCAGTCCACAGTCAGCTAGCTCCAAGGTAGAAAAGACATGGTGGAAGGGTTTGGCAGAGGAAAACTGCTCAAATTATGCTGGCCAGGAAGAAAATAGGAAAAGAGGAACTGGAGAGGACAATATTCCCTTTGAGGTCACATCCCCAGTGACCACCCTTTCTGACCAGGCATCAACTCTTAACAGCACACTCAGCCACTGAACTCACTGGTGGATGAATTCACAGATGCACATAACAACCCTATGATACAATTACCCTTCTAAAGACCCACTTCTGAGGTCATGAGAGTTTTGGGGGACATTCCAAATCCAAAACACTACAACCATCTACCACAGTGAAGTATAAACAGAAACCAATCTTCTGTTTTTCCCTAATACTGCTCTGTGAACCCATTCTTCTGTGTACCTTGAATAAACTTTAGTCCAATTTCATACTGTAGTAGGATATATTTGGTGTTCCTTTCTGCAGAATTCTATACTCTTGACATGGTGACCTAACGTGTAGCCATATGGGTTGAACAGGAGTGTTAAAGGGCAGAACTTTTAATAATCAGCATAGGACTCATCATGTTTTCCTCTCCCTTTTTCACAATGACAAGCAATGTTTCATATAGTAGCTATTCTTTCAGTCTCGGTCTCAGAATGAACCATAGTCACAGTCAAACTACAATTAATGTGGTCTACCATTGTCTTGGTTACTTTTCTCTTTGCTAAAATGAAATACCTGACACACAAAATTGAAGGAGTTTATTTCAGCTCACACTTTGTACAGGTTTTAGTCCATAGGGCTGGCTCCAAGGCAGGGCAGCATGGTGGAGGGGCATCACAGAACAGCCAGGAGGCAGCAGCAATCAGTGGTGGCAGCAGCAAGCTTGCCTTCCCTCTGCCCCTTTATATTCCATTCAGGCTGTCCTTTGACTGATGCCATTCACACCCAGGATGGGGCTTCCAATATCCAAACCCTTAATCCCAGAATCACACCCTTATTTTATATTCACACACTCTAATCCAGTCACCTTTGAAACTTCCCACCTACGACTGCATGAGGCTTTGGGGGACATCTAGATACAAGCCATAACAAGCATACTGTTTTAGGATATACAGGCTAAGTGGGCATATGTTACACAGATCTGCAACCCTGTACCTCACTTAAAACAGTAGGGCTTCTTGGGTACTTTACTAAAACACCAGAATAGAAAATCCAAGTTCAATTATCTCATTTGTACTGTCCACTTAGGGTCAACTCTCTCTGGGTTTATGTGTATGGGAGCATTCACGAAATTTTGACTTACAATGTTGTTTTGAAAAATCAATACTAATGTTCATAAAAGAGAGCATTTGTATAGATCCAGGACCATGATACATGGCATCCTAAAATTCAAATCATTTAATGTCTATGTTGCTTGCTTTCCTAACAAGTGGTAAAATCCTATTTAAAGAAATGTTAAGAAAAAAATAAACTATCTACAGAATATATAAACACATTTTTAAGGTACTATTTTTTGGCTAGCTTGGTACACATATTTCTAAAGCTCATTTTCCTAAACTTTGTTCTATAACTTCCAAAAGCCAACGAATGTGTGTGTGACCAAAATGCCCAGCAGATGGCAAAGGTATGTCTCAGGCCTTTTGCTTATTTTCCTATTCAGCATAGGTATTATGTCCACTGCCATTACAGATGGCTATTATTTAGTGTGAAGCTTGTTTTTAAGAAAATCTTTTTATGTAACAGTAAGATAAGATGAAGGATAAAGTTCTACACCTTCCTTAAAGTTACCAAATACCTTTTTGGGTGTGAAAGCAGAACATACTTTTCTATTTTCCTTCTCCTACTTTCTATAAAAACTTTTTACTGCAAAAGGAGTCACAGTACTTTGCCATAGTGTTCCTCCATCATAGGTACTTTTTGATGAAAAATCGTTAGACTATCCATGTGTTAGGAGACAAAATTAAAACTACCTAACAAGGCATCTCTGTATCACTTATATGTGGAAAAGTTTTTGATATCCCCCTTTTTATTTGAGTAATTGGGATGATAAGAGTTGACTTTTGAGAATGGTGGTACGGTAGTGGTAGTATGTACTGAAGAGAGGTAATGAAGAAGTGGACAAGTACACATGGTCTACCTGACTGGAAATTGTCATCTCTTCGTTATCAGTGACAAGCACAAGTTATTTATCCTATTCTTTACTTACGACTTTCTCTTAGGCTATGTGTATCTCCTTTTCCAGACCATCAGTTCTACAAATGCAGGAGTCACGTCTGTCTTTTATATCCTTAAACCTAGCACAGTTCCAAGTTAAGTGCTCATCAAATATTTGAATTGCAGATTGGCTGAATACCATACATCAATCCAACACTTTAACTTTTGTTTTTATTTCCCCTCCCCACCCCAGGAATTCTATGGATGGCTGCAAGTAGGCCCTGTTGAATCACTACACTCAGCTCAATGTCCAGAAACTGTAGGTGCTGTGGGCTTTTCTTCCTTAAGTCTAGAAGTGATTCCATATTGTTCAATGACTCATGAATTAAGAGGAAATTATCCACTCCCTCCCTTAGCCAATATATAACAGACAAGGGATATGATAACCACAATAAAAATTCCTATTCAGAAAAGAATGAAAAATTTGCAATAGCTCTAGTCTATAACAATGCTGGTTTCCTGCTAGACAGGCATGATGAAATTTCTTACTTTTTGATTAGACCCTGATTCGTCTCTGGAAGGATTTCCCTAAAGCTTTGTTCTCTATGCTATTTGTTATCTTCTAGGCTTTAGTGGATTGACAACTGGTGGTCAATTTGTAACACCCTTTGAACTGAATCAGCATGGTTCTGGGTGTGGAGGGCCCACCTGAGGATTATTACTAACAGTATTAAAAGAGAACTGGAAAGGAAAAGGTGTTCTGTTGATTCTCCTGCAGAAACCTGTCATGCTGGTTTTCCTGATATGAACTCTGCTGTTCTCATTGTCAGAGGAGCTCAGGACATTCTTTTTACTGATAATAGCTGTGGTTCGCTTTGGGGGAACTTGGTCCTTACTTTGAGCATCGCTTCCTGGTTCTGGAGGGGAAGATGGTGTGCTGTTGATCTTCCTGGAAAAGCTTGTCACACTGGCTTCCTGATATGAACTTCATTGTTCTCATCATTGGAGGAGCTAGGGGCCTCACTGTTGCTGAGGATGGCTGCAGTTCTTTTTGAGGGAGCTCTAGTCCTTACCTTGAGCATCACTGCCTGGCTCCAGTGCAGATCCCTCAGTCTGCCAGCACTGGCACAGACTTTTTAGCTTCTACCACTGACCTTTGGGCCTTCCCTGTGCAGATCCGTGAAATAGACTTTCATGAGACACTGTTGTGGGCTCTAGGCTTGCAGTTGCACTCGTGGAGGACATTTCCACGGGCTCTAGGTCTTCAGCTGGACTCGTGCAGGACATCGTCATGGGATCCAGGCCCTCAGCTGGATTCTTTGGGTCTCTAGTGTGTGG
>RJWT010039583.1:0-12630 GCA_004365215.1 Cuniculus paca | reverse complement strand
AATTTACAGGCATGGGGTTGACAATCTGAGCATGTATAGGAAGGATAACAGTATGCAATATGGTAAATACGGGGGGTTTTTTCTGTCTTGTTTTTAAAGTCTAATAATGTTCTCACTGTTTTGTTTTATTCTTATTATTTTTTTTTGCTCTACTCAATATTCTGTTTTGATTGATTTTATTCTGTTTTGTTTTGGTCTGGTTTTGCTATAACTGATAGAATGGAAAACTACTGTGAAGATAACAAGATACACTATAGTAGCCATTGTCGTTTTCCTATTACCCTGCTTTGATACTCTACCAATTTCACTGCTGTGTTTTGATTGGATTTATTCTGTTTTGTTTTGTTGGGGTTTACTATCTTTAAAAGAAAAAAAAGAAAAAAAAGAAATTGGTATGATAGCAATTTAACAAGTGTACTGTTCTAGCATAAACCATTTTCAACAATGCCCAGAGAAAATGTTACTATAATACTGGTTCCTGATCTGTATGTATGAACTAATTCTCAATTGCTTTCTCAGCCAAAAATCTGGCTTCGTAACCACAAACCAGAGTTCACTTGTGGAGTGAATTAAGATGGTCTGATGGTTATGTTAATGACTTTCCAAAATCTATCCTGAAGTACTGCACATAAAAACAAAATATATTAAATCTCTAAAAAAAACAAATACTGCTGGATAAGCACATTTGCTAATTTCTGAAGTGCCAGTCTTTACAATCTTACTGTAACACCTTGGCAAAATGTTTCCAGCCTTTGCGGTTTGTTAATTCTATTACCCAAGTGAGGTTTTTGACTAGTGAGAACATATACCAGTCATGAAAGTAGAGAAAATATATATAAAATAAATATCTAAATTTGTGCATTTGTCACAAATTAATCATATATTTTCTCAAGTAAGCAAAGGAAAAGAAAGAAAAAAGAAAGCAATAGTAGTGAAAAAATCATACCAGGTTATGACGAATAGACTTGCTTTGTGCTTATAAATGGGAACTTTTTTGGTGTAGAAAACAGTTCTCTGGAACTTGAGGTGCTCTACACTGACCAGTAATTCTACTTTAGCTACCAGCATTTCCCCTTTCTTCACTTTTGAAAAAGACTTTAAATTCTGTCTTCTCTAACAAATGAATAAATTTGTTTCACATCTAATTGAAAAAAAAATAAAGTAGAAGTAATCAGAGGGGAATTTCTTTAGTTCCTTTGATCAATTTCCTATAAACTTTCCACACTGTTTGCTTTCCTTCTAACAAACACTCAAGTTTTATCCTCTATCTGCCTGGGCTCCCTAATCATTTCAGAAATTCTACTTATCACAATTTCCATGATTAATGCCACAGACTAAGTTACCATTTTCTTTTTCTTTGGATGCTGTAAAAAACATATGCCATAAAATCCACTTCCTTACAGAAATAAAAATAAGTAAATTTAATCAGCTAATTAAATCAGCAAATATTTATTGATACTTCCTCTGTCTGGTGCTGTGTATGTGCTAAGGATACAATAATTTAAAAATTCATGTCAATTAATTTTAGGGAATGAGAAATATAATCACTAATTTAATTATGTTGTATTTGCCATATATGATATGCAAATGTATATGTGCTATTTATTTTACTCATATATGTTATGTATAATATGATAATTCATAATTTCAACAATTATTTTATATGTAGTTATAGAATAAGAATACATTGAAAGGTAAATAATGCAAAGAAAATGTAAAATATTCGTGAGTTAAAATTTTAGTTAGGATAGCCAGGAAAAGCTACATATAGATGATTTTGGAAGAGGGATCTAAGGAAATATGGACTATATTAGGGAGAAGAAGTATAAGATTATTGTTAGCCTGCATTAAGACTGCAGAAGCAGAAGACTGGGGGCCAAAGCAATGAATATAGTTGGGTTCATAGTGACTTTAGGGCAAAGAGTGTTAATTAGGAAGACAGCAAGAAATGGTCAAACTATGGAGATATTCTGGAAGAAACTATACAAGGGATTGAGAGATTAAGGAGAGAGAGAGAGATGATAGAGATAGAGATAGAGATATAGAGATAGAGGTAGAGGTAGAGGTAGAGGTAGAGGTAGAGGTACAAGCAGAGACAGAGACAGAGACAGAGACAGAGACAGAGACAGAGATAGAATCTCCATATGTGTTTCCCCTAAAGGAAGACCAGGTGAGCACATAGCAAGAAAACTGAACTTCATAAGCCAAGACAGAGGCCCTCACCAGGAGTTGAATCAGTCAGCATCTTAATCTTGGAATTCTCAACCTCCAGAACTGTAGAAATAAATCAGTATTGTTTAAGCCACGTAGTTAGTGGTACCTTTGTTTTCATAGCTTGAGAAAACTGAAGCCAGAAACTAAAAATTTGGAAATTCTATGATTGACTGTCAACCAGGGTCTAAGTGCAGATAGAAAAGACAAGAGGTATAATGTTTAAACTTTTGGATCCAGTTGACTGTTATTTTCTGGTAAATATGTACAAAACACTTATTAAGAAGAAAGGGTAAACAATACATTCAAATGATGCTGAGTCGAATAAGATGTGGACTGAAAAATGGCTTTTTTATTTAGTAGGTTGAAAATCACTATTATTTTTGAAAAAAGCTGTTTTTCTACTTAAAACCAGCATTCTTCCTACTGCAATTCAGTGGAAACATTTTAATAACAGCCTGTAAAGATCTACGTGTTCTACATCATTTACTCCTTGCCCAGCTCACTGATGCCACCTCAAATCTTCCTTTTGTTTGTCCACTGAGCTCCAGTCTGGTGCCCTACCTCTGCTTCCAAGAGATACTAAGCTCCTTGCTGCCCTATGGGCTGCATATTTGTTCTTTCTGCCTGGTTGCTTTTCCCTCAGACAACACAGCTATTGCTTTACAATCAGGTCTCTTCAAGAGGCCCTCTCATTCTATTACATAGGGAAGTCATGCCTAGTCTATCAAATTATGTTTGTATTTCCTTCCTACCTCTTCATGCAATTTAAAATAAATGTATTTCTTATTAATTATGTTATGTTCTTCTTCTCCAAAAATACAAGGACTAGAAATTTAGGGACTATGTCTTAATTTTCACTGTTTCCTCAGGACTTTGAAAACAAACTATAGTCTATTCTCAGTAACTATCGTTCAACAAATAAACATTTAACTGGAAATATTTTTTGGTTTGAACAGAATAGATCTAAAATAGTTTAAGCAATTGAAACTTGTGATTCAACATAGTCTGTTTAATTTCCAAACTTATATCCCAAATATGGATTTACAGTCTAATAATATGTAAAATGGATCTTTCTCATTGTCTCAAAATTATAGCTTAAGCTAACAGCTAAAGATAAAAATCATTAGGTTGCTGGAACTTACTATAATTAACTGAATAATCACACCTACATACTCCAAACCTGATCATGATAATCTTTAAATATGCCTCTTCCAGTATATAGAACACAGTATCAAAGGAGAGTATAATTTGTATAGTTAGCAGGCATTAGTCTCATAGGTAGTGTTCTGGAAGGCAATAATAGGTGCTACACAGCACACAAATGAGGGTACTCCAGCAGAACTTGGAATAAAGTGATAATTGGTGTACCACTCTGGCTGAAGACTGCCTGAGCTACCAACTGCAGCTAGGCTAACTTCGCTGACATCATTCAAGCATCATCCAAGCAGGAATTTGTGACAAAATGTCTCAGAAGTGCCAGCAGATGTTTTCCCCGGGAATTACATTAGAGATAAGTATTTGTTTCTCTCTATCTGGAAATATTATACCTCACCTTGTCTCCTCTCGTTTCATCTTGTCTTGTCTCATCTTGTCTCATGTCATATCTTTGTTGCATAGCAGTTGAAGCTTTGGTATACTTCAGGGGGGCACCATGCTGAAGAGAGTTTAGATGACAAATGACAACATCTCTTCCACAGCAAGGCTCAGTGCAGTGCAAAGCTCACGCCGGCCTCACAGGGAACCTTTGACTGTGTACAGAGAGAGACAGTTTTAGGATAAATATTACACTGTGTATTAATACTTGCTACACTTTGAAACAAAGTTAGTCCTATTCCTTAAACTGATGTGTTTAATCCCAAACTCCAAAATTTGAAAGACTTAAAACTGGAATAAGAAAAGAGAAAAGCGTAATAAAGAAACGGGTTCTGTTTTTCTTTCTCCAGTGTAGTTCTCCCAAGTCTGAGATGGAAAAAGAACAAAGTAATGAATTGAATATGAAATTTAATTTTGTTAGTCTTAACTAGATTTTGAAATGCTGATGTGAAAACAATTCTCAATTATCCATTAAGAGTATGATAATATGCTTAATTAAACAGATTAGTATGGAATTTTTCTGGGAAATATTTCAGGGGTGATCAAAAGAAAGTCAAAAAAGTGTAAGAGAGGCAGCGTCTAGAAAAAAAAATAAAGCTGTTTCATACTTGTGACCCACTGAGCACAAGTATGTGTGTGTTTAAAAAATGCTGAAAAATAAATATCTTCTAATACAATGCCTTTCATAGAATTATTGTTAATGAATCTGTGGCTAAGCTGGACTCATCTGACATGAACAGATATTACCCCGTGTACATAGTGTATTCTTTCCAATTTTTCTTCAATTCTAGGAGCAAGTACATTTTTTTTCTTTCTTCATGGTGGATGATTTAAATGCAAGCATTCATTGAACACATGGCCTTCGCACTGAGCTACATCTCCATCTCCTTTATTTTTATTTTGAGACAGGATTCCATTAACTTGCTAATTTTCCCAGGCAGAGTTCAAATTTATAAGCTTTCTGCCTTAGCCTCGTAGAATGCTGGGATTACAGGCATGTGTCACCATATCCAGCGTAAGAACATTAAGAATTATTCTTTCCAAGGACATTGCAAAAATTTAGACTTTTCAAAGAAATCTGTGATATTCTCAATTTGTGGATATGTAATAAGCTATCAATTATGAAGAATACATAAGTGACTTTATCTTGTATATATTGTGAAACAGAATAAATCAAATAAATTGAATAAAGAATATTTGCACACAGAATTCCTTTAGACAATAATTGCATGCCATATTTCTGAGATTGTTCCCTTCCTTTGAAATTTTAGGAATGACTTCAAGGAGAATTATAATGATTTAGTATATTAATTATCTTGTCTTTAGATTTAATATTTGACAGACTATATTTGATAGACTATATTTAGGCCTTTCAGTTTTAATCTATAGGATTTTTCTGCTAAGGTCAAAAAATACATGCCTGTTGTCCCCCCTTAATTTTTAGAGCAAATCTCCATAAAATACTTTTGCATCTTTCAATGATCATTTAGAAATTTTGGCCATCTAGAAGTGATCACTCAGAAATTTTGATAATATTTACCTAAAATAATCATCTACATCTTGAAAAAAATTCAGTCAAAGAATTCAGGTACAAAGTTAGATAACCTTTCTTTAAGTACCAAAACATGCCAAATAACAAATGCTAACTTGTTAACAACAATTCTTTATGAATTACTCATTTTCAAATTCCTAATTTTAAGGGACATTTTAGAAATTGAGATTTTTGGATTGTCTTCTTATTTTATAATTTTTTATTTTGTTTGTATAAGATGAAACTACCCTTTTGGGTTTCAAATTTTTGTTTTTTAATTAAGGGCTTCATTCTGGTGGGGAATGTCTATCTTGTATATAATATTATTGTAGGTTTAGAGTCATACCATTCAAAAGCTTAGTTACTTGAGGAAACACAAGATTTCACCCTGTATAGTTCCTCCTCTAACACTATCAAAAGAGGCTACCTAGCAATGACAGCAGGGTCACTGCAAAAGAGCACCTAAGCCAATACAATTACCTGGGGAAAACATGGTAACTCATCGGAATTCGGCATTTTCTGGATTACAACCAGATAAGAATGCGTTCTTTTTTAATTTTTGTTTTTTAGGGACTAATATTATAAAAACACTTCAGGCTGTTTTCATGTAGCTTTTTTCTTTAAAACTGCCATATTTCTTGGTAGTGACATGAACATTTGATGAAAAACAAGCTACAGTTTTTATAAACCTCTTGAGATCTCAAGATGCCTAGTCTTTTATTAAATTAATAATTCTTTTACTATAATTTTTTCATGTTGGACAAATAGCATAGTATGTTTGATTCCAAGTTTCTGCCATAAAACTGGTTCGAGAAGAAAGAAAAATAAAATACATACAGACATATGTGCATCTGTGTGTGTATGACCATACTACCTCAGTCAATGTAGTGTCTAACACATACTGCAAGTTTAATAAGTGCTAATCCCCATAAATACTTTCTTTAGCCATTACTAAAGATTGAATCCACTGTAAGTTCAAATAATATATTTTGGAACATATGAAGCATGATACTCAAAAAACTTTATATTCCTTAAAATAGAATTCTCAAGTCACTTTAAAATTTATTTTCATGTATTTGTTGAAGGTCAGAAAATGACATACTGAGTATTTTGTGCTTATAATTGAGAGTAATTGAAGATTACTCTTTTTTGTAAGAGAATTCTGGTCAGGGCTGACTCTGGAATTCTTTTGCTCAACATTTAACTATAATTTAAATTGCTGAAGTAGAGAGGCAGTGACTGCACCAGAATGCAACCTTTCCATGTGACTCATTAAAGATTTCTGACAGTCAGCTTTAACATGTGAAAAGATTGAATCTGATGAAAAATGATTATATACTCTCTAAATTGTTCTAAGAAATAGCTTAACAGAAATTATTCCAAAAACTCAACTCTAAACATGCTGAGCCAATTCTGAGCCATCAAAGTTAGATTAAACAAATGGAAAAGTGAGCAGAAAAATCCTTAGTTATAAGTGATAAGAGAAATTAGATTACACTAAAAAGAACATTAATGATGGCTTTCTGTGTAAAAGTTATATCCTGTGTCTATAAATTCTATTTAAGTATTATATGCTTATATCTTAAATTTATACACCCCCCCAAATGCTTTATCACATTTTTATATGAGTGAACAGAGACTCAGTAGTGGCACAGTGGTAGACCAGAAGGCTGGGATAGTAGGCCAGAAGACCGTGAAATCCCAAATGTAGCAAACCATCACCACATCACATGTAGAATGGCATGCTTCCACATACCCAGAATGAGACCCTCATAAAGCAACAAAATCGGAATATAAGAAATTGCTACCAAGAAGAAAAACAAACCTATATCGCTTTTTATTCTCATTTGCTCGCACTCAGTTTAAAAACATTTATTTTGGACATCACTAGCTGAGGAACACTTTCCACTAGCTCTGTTTCAGAGCAAATTTCCACACCACACTGATGTGTAGGTTATGATAATACTTACCTAAGTTGCCTCCTGAGGACCTGAAAGCTGCTTTTGCTGCAAACACTGACCTTTCTCTTGAGCCAATAGAAATATGGTGGTTGAATATAATGGACATAAGGAGTGGCATCTCTCTCTTCATATTGCATCTCTCCTGTCACCTTTTCAGTTTCAAACCTTAGGCCAAATTTTAGTCAGCTCTACCTTTATAGACTTCTTCAGAAGCCACAAAAGCTCAAGATGGTGAGCTGCAAATCCACAAGGTCAGGCTATTTCACACAGGTTGATGGCACTGGCTAAACATGAACATAAATTCCAGTCTTTAGGATGAATGGACTATAACACAGGGTGATCCAAGTGCTTCATAAAGAAGAAACATTTGAATCTGTGCCCTTTGACAACAGAAATTATCAGAATTTATCTCATTCCAGAGGCTAAACAAAATAATTGATGCTATCTTTGTTCTATGAGTAGTTGCTTAATCGTTCTCTTCACCAATTGCTGACCCCTTTCAGTGGGAAACCCTTTCCCCTTAAGAAAGGTTTTGCAAGCATGCATACTCTCGCAGAGTATGCATGCATGCAAAATATAGCCCTGTCTTATATCTACTGTCTCTGGGTCAAGTGTCCTGTCATGATTTTTTGAGGACTTCAGAATATATCATAGGAAAAAGTAGTGAAAGAAAGTATTATTCTGAAAAAATAAATATCAGAATGACACTTAATATGGCAACATTAGTACTGGCAGATTCAAATTAAGTTCTAAGACATTAGAAAAAAATTAAGACCATACCTGGTATAACAAATTCAATAAATCCCCTTCCCCTCCACTACCCTCTCCCACCATATTGCTCTTATTACTCTTTTCCAAACATACCAACCTCATTCCCATGCAGATTCCATGAACAGTGTGTTCTGAATTCCTGAAATTACTTTCTTCCATACATTTTGTATGGCTAGCATTTTGTTATCATTTTTATATCTGCTTCATGTGTTTAAAAACAAACTTTTATTATCAACACATCAAAAAGTGTCAGTGAGTCAGGATGTATCACCTCCATCTATTTAATTCCAACATTATTTTTGCATTTACATGGCATTTTTGCTTAAATCAAATGCCACCGTTATTTATGGAATCTGCATCTTTTGATAAGGCTATGTTTCTTCCTTTATTCATAGTATTTTTCCTCAGTAAGATATTTAGTGTGCTTTATATTAGACAATCGCTTAAGCTGTGAATAATGACCGTGTAATTTTTTTCCCTTCTCTTACCTTTGTATACTTTGTCTCATTGATATTGATTAGGAGGACTGAGAGAGGACATCTTCTTGTTGATAATGATTTTAGAAGAAAAAGCAGCAGTTTCTGATCATTACATGTAATGTTAATTGTATGATTTTTGTGCAAGCATTTTTTGTCAAGAAATTCTTTATATAGTACTTTTGCTAAAATTTTTAACATGAATGAGTGTAGCATCTTGTCTAGTGCTTTTTTGCAACAATTCATATGATCATATAATTTTTCTTCTTTAGTCTGCTGAAGGGGTAGATATGATTGATTGGATTGGAATGTTGAACTGACCTTGTATACTTGAAATAAATCACACCTTGTCATCATGTTTAGATTTATTTACACATGATTTGACATGTCTCACATAAGGGGGTTGATTTAATATTTTTAGAGAAGTTCTATATCAGTGATCCAGTGAGTTCTTGTTTTGCATTTTCCATTCTTTGCATATTTTTCTGGTTTTGGTATTAAGGTAATGCTAACCTTATGGAATGAGGGAAGAAGTTTTCCTCTGTTTCTATTTTCTACAAAAAATTACTGAGAATTAACATTTCTTAGTAAATATTTCATAGGATATGTGTTATATTACCATGGGTTTTTGTTGCTTTCTTATTTGGAATATTATAAATAAGAGATTTCACTTTCTTAGTAGATATAATCCTATCTAGGTGATGTATTTAAATTTATGAGTTTTGGTAGTCTTTTCAAAGAAATTCATTGTTTCCATGTGAGTTCTCAATTTTGAGGACATAAACTTGAAAACATCTCTTTGTTGTCATCTTAGTGTCTTTGGGATCTGTAGTAATGAAATCTTTTTCATATCTGATACTGTTCATTTTTATATTCTGTCTTTCACTCTTTACCTTTTTATTTGTGTAAGACGATTAGAGTTCTATGAATTTTACTGACTCTCTTGAAGAAAATCTTTTGATTTCAATGATTTATCTTTTTATTTTTCTGTTCTCTATTTAATTGTTTTCTGATAAAATATTTATGTCTTGCCTTCTACTTGCCATCAAATCTTCTGTCATCCCTTATGAAGATATTCCTATATTTTATTTTTTGTACCCTAAAATAATCCCATACATCGTTATATTACTATTCACAATAAATACTGGACAGATTTTCTAGATCTATTAAGAAGTAGCAAAAAGATTTTGTGTTCATTACTCCATCTCTAATTCTATTCCAATCTTTGTGTGGACGCAAGTTAATGATGTCTGGCGCTATCTATTTATCTCTCTAAAGAAATTTTTCTAATATTTCTTGCAAGAGAGTTATGCAGGTATTTAATTTCCTGAAATTATGAATTTGCATGCTTTTGAAGTATCTTTCCTGTAGGAAATTCAAAGATTTCTATTCCTTCAACATTTTACATATTTCATCTATTTTCCTCTTACAGATTTTCTAATGAAATGTCTGCTCTAATCTTATCTGTATACCCAGAGAGGTTAGTTCTATTTCCTCTTTTGAAAACTGTGGGTATTTGGGGGGGCGGTTAAGACAGTCTCATTATGTAGTTCAAGCTTCCCTTGAACGTACTATGTAGCCCAGATTGGCCTTGAACTTCTGGTGATCCTCCTGCCTCAGCCTCCTGAGTGCTAGGATTACAGATGTATACCATCATATCTGGCTTTATTTACATTTTGAAAAATTAAATTTCTCAACATATTGCTGATAGCTATTATAAATTCTTAATCAAATTATTCTAAAATCTTTGTCATATCTGAGGCCTGATGTTTTCTTTGTCCTTTCAGACTTTGAGTCTTGTTTGTCACAGCCTAACAATCTATTGTTGAAAGCTGAGTATGAAGTTTTACATTAAAGAAACTGAAATACATTGGCATTTATTGTGAAATTTCACCTTACCTAGGCTAAGGATGTGCTGCATTTAATGTGTTATAACTGCAGTGAAAGAGGATCCTAATTGTTTCCCTGCCTCGTTTTTGTTTCACTCCTGCTAGGTTTGAGTTGTCTCAAGAATACCTTAACTAAGCATCTGCAGCATTGTCAGCTTTAATCCTCCATTATTACACTGCATCTGTATTGGTGATTTTTGGGTGGTTTCAGGTATCCCTATCCTATGACTGCAACATCTGCATCATTGCCTTCATTTTACCCCTTAAAAGAAACAGATAAAAAAAGAGAGAAAGAAAGAAAGAAAGAAAGAAAGAAAGAAAGAAAGAAAGAAAGAAAGAAAGAAAGAAAGAAAGAAAGAGATGGGGGATGGAAACAGGGAAATTCCTTTACTCAGATTGGATAAGGCTGTAGCAAAATATTATTTTATCTAGAAATCTGACCTTTATTGTGGAAAACACAATGAGACTATTTTACAGTGGTGACTTTTGTTTTACTCCTGCCAAGCTCCGACAGCATTATTTTTGTTTTTTACCCTGAAACTTTGATGGTGTTTCTGGAGGCAAAATCCAGGGAAAGTGGGTTACTTTCCTGAAATTCAGGCCCATGAGTTTCCTACACTAGTCCATACTAAGCCTCCAGGCACTCATAAAAAAATTACTATTAAAATGTTTCTATCAGTTCACAGTGCCAGAGGCTCCAATCCACGTAAACTATTCTCAGTTGTAAGTCTCTTTATTTGCCTTTTTTTCCAAATATTTTGAGGGAGCATTTTCTCTGTGACCTCAGTTCTCTGAGAGATCTGAAAAAATGATGGTTTTCAATTTGTTCACGCTTTTTTTTCCCCGGCTGTAAAGATAGAAGTGGCATTTCCAAACACTGCACTATGGATCTGATTATGCTTTTTGATGTTTTGTTTTGTTTTATTTTTATTTAATTATCATTACTCCTCCTCCCATCAGGTGACAAAGGACATTGGAAAAATTCCTCTTTCCTCAGTGGTAGTATCTTTTTAGAATTGGTCTTTGTTCAAGCTCTTTCCATTTGAGTGTAGCCTTTATTAGAGCAAGGTTCTGGATATATTTCACAATGTTTATTTTTTTCTCTCTTCCAGGTGTCTCATAGAATCATTAATGAAGGATCAGAGAGAGGCAGGGATAGAGAAAAAGATATATTTGAAGATATTAAAGTATTTTTCTTGAAGCATGAAAGTGGAGAAGTGGGCTAGGAGTCAAGAAACACTGGTGGCTGATAGAAATTAGGCAGAGCAAGTGGTTGATATTTCCTAGTGCTTCCAGAAAAGATGTAACCCAGATGAAGTATGATTTAATACTTTCGACTTTCAGAACTATAACACAATAAATATGTATTGTTTAAAATCACTGAGTTTTTCAGAATGTGTTACAAAGCTATGATCAGAAATCAATGTACATGTCCATTGTACATAACAATGCCCATTTTTCCATTTCTAGGAACAACGAATTCAGTTAACCACTTAAAAACCTTCTCAATAAGACACTGTGATTACTACTTTGTCTCTGTTTTCCATTATGGTAAATGTCTCAATCTTGCCAAAGACAGTAAAGCATTCACTGCCACTTAGTCTCTGCAGTTCCACATCCCAGCTTCACAGTAATATCAAGGAGATCTTCTGAGTGCTAGCATTTCATGTGTTCATATTCAGGACATAGAAGCATCTCTCAAAAGAGCTAACATATTAGCACTTCTCCCATTAACTGTATTTTATAGGTGAATATTGTCTGAATCTCTTTGATGGTATAATAAACTACACAAATATTCTTGTCTTGCTAAATTTTTGGATTGTACCCTCTACATTATGAGAGGAAGTTCTGACATCTCAGCTTCACTCAATGTAGACCAATATTGAATTTAAATTTCGGTTGATCAATTACATCATTTTTTAACTTCTGGCTACATTATGCAATACACTAAATCCAGAATCACTGATAAGTATGCAAATAAGTAAATTTGGCTCAATTCAATGCAAACATTCTATTTATTTCATTGGATGAGAGCCCTTTGAATGTATTTCCAACATAGTCAAAATGTTTTGTATCTTACATTTTATGACAATATACATTTAAATTATTATAATTTGTAAAACAGTAAATAAAAATTTCTTTAAACTTGTCATGGAAGAGCATGCCTATAGTCTTAGCTACCATAGATGTTGAAG
>RJWT010039582.1:0-12636 GCA_004365215.1 Cuniculus paca | reverse complement strand
AAATCTCTTCATTGAGAAGTTACAGTAGTATATTTTGTAATATGCACTGTTAATATACATAACTAAATGCAATAAAATTCACTCTTTCATTTTAAATTTAGTAAGTTTTAATTGACAGATGATAGATAAAAAAGAAATTATAAATAAATATTCAATCCCACTATAAAAAAATAAAAATATTTCCACCACTCAGAAAAGTTTTCTCTTTCCATTCTGTAGTCAGTTATTTTAACCTCATCCTTAGCTCTACCAAGCATTTATATTTTTTCTGTCTCTAAAGTATTGCCTTTATGAAAAAAGTTGTATAAATGCATTCATACAGTATGGGGTCATTTATGTCTTTCTCATTTCACTTCACTAGAAGCTTTGAGACTTATTTATATGCCTGGATATACCAGAAGAGTGTTCTTTTATGATGCTTAGTAGTATTCCATCATATATACATGTACCATATGTTGTTTTTCCATTCACCAGTTGATATTTGGTTTGTTTCCATGTTCTCCATATTTTGAATAAAGATAAAATAAACATTCACATGTAGGCTTTGAGTGGACATATGTTCTCATAGCTTCTACTCTTCTTTTACTACATAGAAGATTACCACAAATTTAGAAATGTGACAAAACACAAATGTATTATTGAAATTAATTCAGTGTTGCTGTGGGTAAATATTCTAGTACATTTTAATAGCATTTCTTGGACAAGATCTCACCAAGCTGCGATAAAGATTTTAGCAGGCTATGGCCATAATTTCATATGTAGTTTGAGGCCCACTGCCAAATTCATTTGTTGTTGGCAGAATCTATGCCCTTGAATTGTAGAATTCAGGATCTTGCTTACTTGCTGGCTGTCAGCCAGAAGTCCTTCTCTCCTTTCTGCCACATAAACCCTAAAAATATTGCTGCTTGCTTATTTAAAGCAGTAAGATGACTGTTTTTACTAAAAAATTTCTCTTGTGTGGACTGTTTCTGATTTTAGGTGTGATCTATATAACACACTCCCATCAAGAAAGTAACTTGCCCATCACCTTTACCACGTAACTTAAGCAAGGCAGTGAGTCACATTCATTACCATCAGATTCACAGATCTGCCCAACATGAAGCTGTAGCAATTTAAAGGAAAAACAAACAACTCTTGTATACATTTTCCCTCAAATCCCAGCTAACCAGTGGTATTACATTTTCAAAACAAAAAGATAGGGGAATCAATAGCTTGTCCATCCCAGATTATTCCCCAGCATCTGCTTTGGTATATATTTGGAAGATGAAACCTTTAAAAAATATATAATGCACACAATAGGAAATAAAACTCAAATAAATTTTATTATATGGAAGTGGAGACAAAGATACAGTGCTTCCTACATTTTAGAGATATTTTTTGGAATTGAAAATATTGGGCATATCACGGAAAGGAACGCATTCAAAGCTGGGAAGCCTAGTATGGCAGAATTATACCTGGAATCTCAGCACTGGAGAGGCTGAGACACAAAGAGGAGTTTTAGTTTAACCTTTATCAGGAGTTTTAGTTTAACCTGGGCTATCTAGCAAGACCCTGTCACAAAACAAACACAAGAACAAAAACAAAATAACAGAATTGGGCCTACAAATCAGACATGTGCATATTTGTCAAATGCAGAAGCAGTTTAAATATCAGTGATTGATAAACACTGGTACGATATCGGCAGGCAAACCTAGTTGTGTTATTTCATAGAGTAAATGTTATATAGTATAGAATAATAAAAAGAGCAAGATAACACTTAAAATAACACTCATTGTAGGAATAAGTACATTACTGACCAGACATTAAGTTTTCTCGAATTTTAAAAAAATTTACTGACACAATTTTCCCTAGATTAAATATACATAAACAACTGGGGTAACCATAGTTAATCTCCTGTTGTTATGTTTTACACACACACACACACACACATACACACACACCACAAACAAGATTTTATTTTGTATGAATTGGCATTACTTTTCAAATGAGGTATTAAAGGTACTTATATATTCCAGAATATTTTAATAATGTATATTCATCTAGAGCAACAGAGAAATCAGTAATACATTCTTTGTAGATGTGAGACCTGGCGGGTCATTCAATGTTGTTAACTTGTGAAGGAACTGAGCTGATGAAACATTATTTAAAAGAATAGGATATATTCTAAAAGGAATACCTACAGCTCAAGAATTGTAAGAATACAGCAATTTGAACAGAGGATGTGAAGCATCTAATTAATGTGTTTTTAAAGATTTTAGTAGTTTATCCAAGCTTCTGCTTTTTTAACCCATTATCATTCAAAGGCCCTTGTCTAAGTTTAAAAGCTATAGGAATAATCTAATTCCTAAAATGATGCTACATAAGTAGGTGCTTTACCCTGAATTTACCTCAAACATTAAAACACAATGCAATATTTCATACATGCCTGTGTAACCCAGATATCAACTGGGGTTTCTGACCATTTGGAAATTTAAGAAAATGTAATTTAAGACTATATATTTATTACCTGAGTGAACGTGGCCCTCCCTCCACAAGTTCTAGAGCCGCAGAATACAAAGCTGAGCAACTCCCTAGGAGAAGCAGTCTCTCTGTCTCTCTCTGTCCCTATCTCTGTCTCCATCTCTCTCATCATGCTGTGCTCCTCTGCCTTTCTCTCTTCTCCATGTATTTTTCACCTTGTGATTCTACTGTATTAGATAATTGCCTATTTGCAAAAGTCAGAACCATTTTCACAGATGAACATCTAATCTGTGTTTTAAAGACTTATCTGGGAAAGAAACTCACCAATATCCAATTTTACACTTTAAATGTTTTTTGCTAGCAACTTTTACTCTCTTAATAAGTTGCAATAAATGCTGGTTCTAGTTTGTGACAGATGGTTCATTTCTAAGAAACCACAAAGTAATTTAGATGTTAAAAAAAAAAACTTGTGAAAAATAAGTATCATGAGAAATGCTAATCCACAATGTCTTTTCCTAGATGGTCATATAAGTAGACATTCATATTTGAATGAAGTGAAAATAACTGTGATCTATCATAAATGAGACTTTCTATAAGACTCCCCACTGGGGAATATGTCTTTCTCTGCATGCAAGTGAATTGCTACTGAATCTAATTCGGGACCAGTTTGTGATATATTACTAAAGAATTAGACATTTTTACCCACTAAAATCAGCGCATTCATTTCAGATTACTATTTAATTGTCATTCAATGAAAATTATAATCTTGTAAAGTGTATGTTAATCACTTTTCAAAAGATTTGATACTTTCCACAATGTTAATGCTATTTCTTATTTCTGACTACTATTGTATTTCATAAATTGTTTCATTTGGTTTTTATCCACCACAGGTCTAATGGGTCATAAGGTGCAAGGTTGAAGAAAGAGGATGGTGACTTGCAGTAACCAGCAGGACATGCGTATTGGATTTGTTTGCTCAACATGTTTCTCAATAAAAGTAAGTTAAGGATAAAAGATGAAAGAGAAGATGAAAAATAAATGAAAAATGTGCACATAATGAGAGTTTGTTTTCTATGTAATGTTCTCAATCAGAAATCAACTTTATGGAAATAATGGTTTCTGAGTTTGTGTACGTGTGTGTGTTTATGTTTGTTTTCTCTGGTAGAACGGCCTTGGAAGTCTCCGCGTGTCTTCTTTGACACACTGAGTGCTCCACATCCAACTCAGAAGCTATACTGTTAGAATGAAAGCGACATCTCCAATATGAAAACAAGACAGAAGTGGGTGAGTTTTTTCAACATACCATCATCTTTTACGTGTTCTGTGCCCTCGGAGTAAAAAAAAAAATGGGAAAAGGTATAGTATCTCAAACTTACTTAGTTTTACTTAATTTCATTAAAATTTGTCAGATCAATTGAATAACTTGTCTCTCACATAGCTTCAGTTAAATAATTTCTCATGATATTTAAGCATACTAAAAAGTCATAAGATTACCTTAGTTAACAGGAAATTGTTCTGATATAAGCATAAAGGAGAACTGAAATCATTATTTTCAAATCATTTATCACATAAATTTGACCAAACATTATACCACCCTATGATGATGAATCCCTGTCATGGTTCTACACATGCTTTACATTTGTTCCAACCAGAATCGACGTGCTGGGTATATATACTAAGAGGGGACACTAATTGGAAGTTGATATCATCTTGGGTAGTATGAGGATATGGAAAACCAAACAGTGGCTGGATTTTATTTTACACAGCCCATGACTTAAAGTGAATACAGAACTAGCTTAAACTGTGTGCTGCAAAATAAACAGAAAAGTTTGAAGTGTTGAAAATAATCTACAGTAAATCTTGGAATAAACATCCATTCATTGAAAAAGGTAGAATGAAAATTTGCTCAAAAATAAAACCATTAAAAATAAAATTTTAATTTGATTCACAGGAGTTGATCACAGTTGAAGAACTTGACCTCCAGGTATAAATTGTTCAATTGAGCCAATCATGCAAAATCAAATTTCTCTTGCTATAATCTGAGAACATAGTATGACAAAGACAGTCAGCTCGCTTCTTACTTTATGCTCTTCCTAATACCTTCCAATTTTTTTGCAATTAGTAGAAATCATGTTCTGGCCAATAAAATTACACGTGTTTTCCAGACCAAAGCACTTAACTACTAGCTCAAGGTGCTCCAGTGCTTCCCTGCCTATTGCATGTTTGACAAATCCCATGTGCTCTTAGTAGTTCACATATAAGCTGGTGAAGTTTCTGTCAGTATCCAAAGTCCCACATAACTGTAGCTACTAATTTACATTAATTATCTTCCATGAGAAAAAAAATGTTGGCTGAAGCTACTAAGATTTTAGGGCTAATACATTTCTTCATCATATCACAACAAAGCTTCAGGAACAATGAATGAATCACAAGAACAAAGCAAAGACAAAGAGGCTGTTATTGTACCTGTCCCTCTTCCAACACATTTTACAAAGAAGAGCCAGTCATTTATCATATGTTTGTATGACACATGGATACAATGTTTCTGATGAAAGTCAGAAGGATTACGTAGAATAAAGGACATCTATATACATTCACAATCTCAGACCTATACATAAACATATATTCAAACATAACCTAAGCAATCTATATTCTGTGGAATTTAAGAAAAGAGCACTTGAAAATTAATAAATATCACATTTTCTAACATCCTTCTCTGAATAAATGAAATCTGGAGTTAGTCACTAAAACCAGACTGTCCTTGAAAAGATTTTGTTTAGCTGTCTATCTTCAAAATCATTTGACAGATGTGATTAATTAAAAGATGTCTAGAATTGTTATTAAACTCTAAACAGATAAGTAAACATCAAGAGCACACTTTCCAGATGGTCTTTTGGGAGTGCAACATAAAGTCTTCATGAAAAAATATACTGTCATCAATCAAATATTCCTGATTATAATAAATGCAAACCTTCCCTTGTCTCAATTGTTGTATTAATTATTTGCTTCCATGCCCCTAAATTCTCTTAGTAAATGTCATTTTTCAAAGTTGATATGATTTATGAATGGAATAGGCAGTTTATAATATTTTGTAACCAGTGGTTTAAAATACTTGTTATATTCTGTGGCATGCAAAGTCCCTAATCCATATATCAAAAGAATAAATGAATGAGTATACCAAGGTAGAAATAATATATACAAAAATGAGGATGCCCTTATTTTTTGTTTTCCTTCCTCCAATTCCCCCTTCTCCTTCCTAAGTTCCCCCTAACTTTTTAACAATTTCTTCCCATTTCACAATACCTACCATACATTTTGGTTCTTATTTACACTGTCAGTCTCTCACACCAGAAACATAATGCAATATTTACATGTGTTTGTTCAATTTATTTCACTGAAGAGTACCGTCTCAAGGTCCATCCATTTAGCAATAAATATCTCAAGTTTATCCTTGTTAATGGCTGGGAAGCACTCCGTTATATAAAGAAACCACATTATTTTTTACCCATTCCTCAGTTGATGGGCATTTGGGTTGTTTCCAAGATTTAGTGATTACAAACTGTGCTGTTATAAAAATGAAAAAAGAAAGATAAAATGGAAACAAGGCTTTG
Organism: Cuniculus paca; assembly: GCA_004365215.1. Lineage (NCBI taxonomy): Eukaryota > Metazoa > Chordata > Mammalia > Rodentia > Cuniculidae > Cuniculus > Cuniculus paca. The sequence continues at coordinate 6,565 of RJWT010039582.1, read as the reverse complement.
TAAATAAGGAAGGGAAGAATGGTTGAAAGGAAGGGAAAGGAATGGGAAAAAAAGAAGAATCAAGGTACTAGACCTGGCATGGTGGCACATGCCTATAATCCCAGCACTCAGGAGGCTGAGGCAGGAAGATCCTTGCAAGTTCAAGACCAGCCGGTGCTACAAAGTGAGCACAAGGCCAGCCTGAACTGCACAGTGAGACCCTGTCTCAAAAAGACAATAAGAAAAAAATATATCAGGTACAGATACAAATTTCCTATGATGAATGTGATCATTATGTATATCTAAATTGTACCAGTAAACTTAATAATACAAAAGTGAGGATGCTTTAAAAAGGAAAGTATTACACTTGTATGAAATGAGGTCATTCAATGCCACTGGTGAAGAGACCATATGATCTGGGTCAAGCATAAGCATACCATTCCTCCAGAGTCTGATGTTCGGGACACAACAAGTCTATTCATTCCAGCCAAGTATTGAAAGCCAACTTTCCTACCCATGGAGAAAACAAGTCCTCACTAAAATGAATAAAAAACTTATGAACACAGAAAAACTGGGAGAAGTCACTGAGGAAACACTTCTAGAATTTGACTTCTGGATCCATAATTACTGAAATTTAGGTGTATCCCCATCCTCGGATTCCAGTGGTCTTGTGAAACAGATTTTTAACTAGATCATCTACCTCTTAAGGTGACAGTGAGTTTGAACTAACTCCACTATTAGAGGACAACTCAAAACACTTGCCAAAATTTCTGTTAGTTAGTAGGAATTGGGGTTGGAAGTGGCTTAGATTTATTTTAATGACCACTTCAGGCTCCTGTTGAATTAATTATGTAAATTTAACTGATGATCTCTCTCTCTCTATCTCTCTCTGATCTGTGTTAGTCCAGACATGGATTTCAGTCTCAGTTTCTTTCTGTAATTCTTTAAAATTACAGAAAGCAATCCCCAAACTATAAGAAAATACTTTGAGTCTCAAACAAGGTACACATGTCTATGTGTCTCTGTCCATGTATGTAAGATAAAACTTCTACTGGAAGATTTGAAGGAACCAGAATAAGATTTACAACATAGAAATACAATCAATATAATTCTTTTTACTTTAAGGATAAAAAAAACAAAATTTCAAAACAAGATAATAGGAGAGTAACAATGGTTAATACTTTAAGCATTGTTACCTTTAAGTTAGTTACTCAGAGTAAAAGATATAGGCATTTAATTGTCCAAACGATATTAAAACCTTTCTTTTCAATGGACTAAAAGAAATTAGTAGTATAACTACCTTAATATAGATATATATATGTATATATAGTAATTTTTTACATTAAACTTCTGACCATACCACTCCAGGAATTTATTTTTCCTGAATCTATTGCTCCTCTTAAAATTTCAACTTTTCCCCACCTTATTATCTTTTATTTTCCTCTATTTCCTTTCCCTTTTTTCATCTTCTCTCCAGAACTACACATTCTCCTCAGAGCGCTGCTTTGAAATTCAGCTCAAAGTTCAAATTTGCATATTCAGATCACTCAAAGAGCTCTGTAGAAAAACAATTAATTTAGCAGTGTCCACCCTCCTTAGACAGCAATTATTTTAGATAGCAAGTTTTCCAGCCATCACACCTATAATAAATTTGCCTTTTTTTTTCCTGTTAGGTCAACATTAATAGTACCAATGGCAAAAATAAAGGACTAATGCATTCACAAAGACTAATATGGAATAGAAAATTTTCTTATTTTTTTAACTTTTAATTAAAACTGTACTTTCAAATATATATTGCACATCTGAGGTGAAAAGGGCAATTTGGATTAGTAAAATGTCTTACAACATATTTTTATTAAATATCCTTTACTTTCGAGTATGTAGGACACTACTGGTTAGGGTAAAACAGTTGGAAAGCACAGGTTTTTGGAGAAATCCTTTAATTAACAAGTATAATAAATGTGGAAGTAGATAAAAGTGACGTAATTAAATTGTGTGCTTCTTGAAGCTTTAAAGGCATTAGATTTTTCTGCGGTATTATTCACTAACTACTCATTTAGTGAGTAAATTTATTTTTATAAAGAGCAAAATATAAAATTGGCACATTACTTGAATTAGAGATGTGTTCTGGTTTCTGTATGAAGTCGTCCCAAAACTCACAGGCTAAAGGCTTGGTTACCAACTGCTGGGATTGTCAGGAATCAATTAGTTCATGAGGACTCCGGTTTCATCAAGTGGATTGATTAATCCATTGAAAAGATCATAGTCTGATGGCATTGTGAAGGAGCCTCATTAAAGGGAGCAGGTCATGGGGGTGCGACCTTGGTGAATCTACCCAGTCCCTCTCCCCTTGCACTCTCACTTTCCTTCCTAGCTGTCATGAGGTGAGCATCTTTCTTCTGCCACATCCTGGCAGGAAGTTTCTGCCTTGTCATGGGTCTAAAAATCAATGGAGCCAGTTGACTATGGCTAAAATTATGAATCAAAAAAAATCATTTCTCCTCTAAGCTTTTTTTCTCAGGTATTTGATAAGAGCAACAAAAACTGACTTATATAAGTGGTTCAGACAGGAAAATATACATTCTTGGGGTTTATTACTAGTATTTCTCTATGTGATCATCCTCAAAGAAATACTGTGGCACATCTAACTCTAAATGTCTATTGTATGTCTAAAATGTCCACTGTATTTTTAATACACAAAACGTCTGTTATACCCTATGTTAAATGTCCTAGCAGCATTTAATTCTTTTATTTCAAACCTCAATCTCATTGAAATCAATAATTAAATTAATGACAAAGAAACAACAGGTTATGATTGGACCCAAGTAATATAATGTCTTACTTAGATCAAATGAATACATTTCCCCTTTCTCTGGCAGTGTGTGACATTGCCAAGCACTGTCATGTGTATCTACATTTTCCTAAAAAAAAAAAAAAGTGAAGAACACTTCCAGCAAGGACAACATTGCATTATTCCAATGCATTACAATCAAAAATGGAGTCAAAATTCAATGAAAAGAGAGACAATATTATAGGAAAGCTTTCACAGAAATAATGCCATCGCCTAAGAGTCCCTCTTAAGAAAACACTTGCTTCTGGCCTATGAAATGCATGTTTATCTAATAACCTTCAACTGTTAGTATTATTAAGGTCTGCCTTAGCTTTGAAGTCAAGATTAAACTCTTACGTTGAGTTTCAGGCAAAGACCAATGAAAACTAAAGGTACTGCACCAAACTAGGTTTTCCTCTAACTCTTTATTCCATAGCTTTCCACGAGGCTAGCAGAGACATTGTTAGTGCTGCATGGTAGTCTGACTGCCTCTTCCTTACTGCCTTTTTCTTTCATGGCTATTACTCTCCAGTGAATTTTTTCATTCTTAGCTTTGTCACTTTCCTTGATTTACAGAAAATCCAATGGTCAGTTTGTACCAGCACCGGCCCTAAGAAGACAGGCAGTGAGAAGGGATATGGAACCACTCACTCATTCCTCGACTGGACAGGTATCACCATCCTGAGTATTCAATGGACCAGGAATGGCCAACTGTTAAAATCTTTACTGTAGCCACCTGGGAAAATGTTTGAGTGGAGGACTATGCTCTGAAGAGTATGAAGATTCAGACTTTTGGACTCTACGGGAGAATCAATAAATATGAAGATAATGAAATTTAATGAGTTTTAGCAGGGGATATAGCTCAGCAGCACAGCGCCTGCCTGACAAACATAAGGTCCTGAGTTAGATTTCTGGTACTGGAAAAAAAGAAAAGAAAAAAAAAAAAGAAATTTAATGGGTTTTACTAAATTCACTGTTTCCTTAAATGTAGATGATGAAAAGCTGGGTGATATTTAAAAGACAACTGAAAGTATGCAAGGGGCTATTTTGCCAGAATCAGCTAAGTTGCAGACACCACAATAATGTCACCTGGTTGATGGACAATCTCAATGGGTGACAGTGAAAAATCTTATTTTCCATATTTCTCTGAATCTTCTGAATGTACAGAATCATCCCACTCCTCACTAAGAACCAGCACTACTTCTGTATAAGAGGAATATCCAGAGATCTATCCTATTTTCCCACCCGCAACAACAGATGTCTTCTCAGAAGCTATCCTGGTCTTTTCTCCTGGCCGTCAGACCTATGGCCAATGTTAAGACAACAACACATCAGGGGAGAATGAGACAGGATGAGGGAGAAAATAGACTATCACTCCAAAGAAGATAAGATATACAGCAGGCATATACAAAGAGCCAAGGGAGTACATGTGAAACTAGATCCTGAACATATTTGACCTTAAGACTACATAAGGAAAAGTTTATTGACCTGGAGGCACCATTCCCAGGAACAAGATCAAACATCCTTGCAAAAAGACAAAAGATGGCACAAACTTTCTGCTTTCTAGCAGAAGCCTGGAAAAAAGTCATATCCCAGGGTGAATGAGTGTGAAATGCCAGAAATGTTGTGGCAGATGGTAAGGATTTGGGCTTGCTGGAACAGTTATGGCATGTAAGGCCACAAAACCCAAAAGAGGATTATCTTCCTTGAGAAGACCAGAGGACACATTTGCCAAAATCATAAGAAATGTGCTGGTGTGAGCATCATCGACATCACTAAAATGCTATGTAATAGCTCTCCTCTGCAGGCCAGAGCTGATAGTAGACTGTCACAGAATTGACTTGCTGATAGCCAAGGGGATACCCTGGCCCTGAAGCAATAATGTGGGCCCTGTGGCTTAACTTCTAGAGGTCAGGAAATTAAAATTATTTTAATGAATAACAAAATGGGTAATAGCCAGTGGTGCCTGAGAGAATTAAGAAGGTAGATAACTGAACATGACATCCTCAAGGACAAAATAGGTAGGTAGCCTTCAAGGGTACTGTTTAATATATAAAATCGGGAGTTAATATCAGATACAAAGTAGGATGATGGCTACCAGTGGTGGGATGGAGGACAGAAAAAGGAGAATACTTTAGCCAGAGTTCGCTAAAGGCACAGAACCAATAGAAGATAGAGTTGTAGAGAGATATAGATACAGATATACACATATATGATTTAAAATGGAATTTATTAGATTGGCTTACATGATCAGAAGTTGGATAGTTTTGCAACGGTTGTCTGAAAACTGGAGGGTGGAGAAAGTAATAGCTTCGCAGTCCAAGAAGATGGAAGCCTTACAATAAAGAGGGACAGATGATGACCCCAGCCAAAGGCTGAAGTCCTAGAAGCTCCCTGGAGAGTCATTGTTATGAATCCCTGTTCCAAAGCCAAAGAATCTTGATATCTACCAGCAGCTCAGGTCGATAAATACAATCATGACAGAGAGTTATTATTTAATGAGGATAGAGTTTGAGTTTAGGATGATGAAAGTTCTGGAGATGGAAACAACGTTGGTTGTAAAACAGTGTGATTACTTTTAATGCCAATGATTATACACGTAAAATGAGTGATACAGCAAATTTTGTGTAATTCATATTTTATATACTAAACAATGTAAGAGAAAGTAAACAAGAATAAATGAGCAAAAGACTGAAAGTGATTGTCTCAAAAAAAAAAATCATGATTGCTTTCCCAGTTTCTGGGCCTGAGTCAGGTTTCAGGACAAGGATCTACTGACTGAATAGGTAAGTCAGTCTTCAGGGGAAGACTTTGCAGCATGACAGTAAGTACACACTGACATGAGAGTAAGTGCACCCTGCAATAATCTTTCATTTTCTTTAAGTAGACCTCTGGTTATTTACTCAAGTCATTATATAGCAGGAAAATAAAAATCACCAAATATTTTGAAAATATCAGGTTTATGATGTTGATACCCAAAGACATGAAGTATCATCATGACCTCCATGTAAAAGTGGGAGAAAGGTAGTAAATGGATCCCTAATCCAACTCCGTCTTACACTATATTAGCCAGGGGTAAAGCCCTTAGCTCCCAAAGGTATGATTAAGACTCGCCTCCTTGGAAGTTAAAGAAATCTGCAATGCTAGGAATAGACAACCAAGTGGAAGCCTCTGACATAGCCTCCTACATCTCCTGCCAAGATAATAAATCAAAACATTATCACTAATCCTAGCACTATGGGAAGCTGATACAAGAAGATCAGAAGTTCAAGTCCAGTATGGGTAACTTAGCAAGACCCTGTCTCAAAATGAAAAAGTAAAAGGGACTGATAAATGCATCCTAATGTGGCAGTGTTACATCTAGGACCAGTCCAAACTGGAGGAGAGGGAAAATACAAACTACATAATCAGGCATTTATAAACCCTTTGGTTTGTAAATCATGGTTACTCTAGCTCTGTTCCCACAGCTTACATGTGCAACAAGAAGAGCTTTCCATATGACCAGCTAATAGGGAAGGAAAACTCAAGTTTATCTTAACATAAATTGTTTCATTTTAAACATTCAAACCAATTACAGACAGTGGCTGCTTTGAAGCTTTATGCAGGAAAGATCATTAGTGTGAAAGAAAAAGTAGTTTTAGAACTATATACACTGTCTTTCTAAATACTTGCTCTGGCAATATTTTGGCATTTTGTTTGTGAATGTCCTGACTGCTGGTCAGAAGATTAAAAAAGTTGAAAGATTACAGAAAAGGA